>LGRX02013165.1:0-27311 GCA_001247695.2 Cymbomonas tetramitiformis | reverse complement strand
AGTGAAGCTCGTCCATAAACTCGTGCGTGATCTGACGATGCGAGCTCAAAAGTTCGTAAACAACGTCGATTAGGTATTCACTTTTGTCGTCCGCGAACATTAACTTCAACCAGCATCGTGCGAATATTTCGGTTTGGTCGTTTGACGTAGTTGGGTACGCCTCAATGCTGGCCAGTATGAAATTCGCGCACGCGTATGATCCGATCGATTTTTGCGTTTCCTGGATCGTATCAAGCGCATTACAGAGGTACCCATAACGCTTAACGTAATAACCATGCGATTGCGAGAACCACCGTTCTTTGGACAGAGTGTCATTTTCGCCGTTGTATATAAAGGTGAGGAAATTGGTAATTTCTTTCTCGACTGTTACGCATTCCGGCGAGTCTATTGTCAGTTTTACAGCTTTTTCCAGTTTCTCTAGTCGATCGTCTATTTTACCGATCGAAACGATACCTACAGGCGACGTGTGCAGGGTGATAACTGCGCGTTCAGCATTTTCGTCAGTTATTGTGTTCGAGTATTTAAATAGGCGGGACACGGTCTTGAGCCTTTCGGGAATGTCCGATATTTCAATTTTATACGCCTCACAGAATTTCTGAAATATTTTATCATAGAAAGTATCCTTGAAATCTTGAGTGAGGTATGAAAAGCGTGATACACAAATTTGTTCGAAAGCTAGTCCGGCAGCTTCTTTATCAGTATCAATTGCGTCATAAAAAAAAACGTCGTTGCCGGGGGTGTCATCTTCGTGGGCAATAGGATTCGCATTCGGTATTCCGGATCCTTCTGCGGCGTTTGCGTCGTCGGCGGGTGGGTTATCTGTTGACATGTGGAACGACATCGCGGTGGGTCACGTGTTCCGATACGCGCCCGCTGTTATTTATACTGCGGGACACGCCTATGTGGACACCTCCCCGTCTTCGTACATGATGCGATCTATCTGCCGACGTACGGCGTTGTTGGCGTGCGTCAGCGTGTTGCTGGTGTGCGCGTGGCGCTCGACGCGGTAGGGCTCAAGACGTGCCTTTATCTCTTGCCACGCCGTCGCGACGGTCTGCGTCGTGCGACAACCGGTGATGATGACGTTGCCTTGGTAGAAAACGGTCGCGCGCGTGTTGTTGTCGCAGCTCAGCGAAACACGCAAACCGGGAAACAGTTCGGGATTGTACTGCGCGCTGATGGCGTTATCCTTTGCGAATTTGTCAATGTCGATGTAATCGTGAAGATCGTCGTGCGTCACGATATTTTGAACAGCGGTGTGAAGTATGTGCACGCTGTCGTGCAGATAGAGCAATACGCGGAGACAGAAGTTGATGCCATACTGCGCGTCATGCACGCAGGTCGCGCCTATGCATACGCACTTTCCGGTTTTGAACAGGAGCAAAGTGCAACGCGGGTTACTGATACGCAGCGAGGCCGCGGCGAATACCGTCGGTCGAAAATCCGCGCCGGTCATCCGCGCGAATCGTATAAGATCGATCTCCATGTTGAACGCGGCCGTCATCACCACGTTGACGATGCGCATTTCGGTACGCGTGATAGGGGGCGGACGCGGGTGCGGGTATATATAGATTTCGTGCCGGCGACGGCGGTCAGCGGTAAAATTATAAAACCGCGCGCTACCCGGCATGTACGCGATGATTACGAGCCACATCTGGTTCGCGCGCACCCGCTTGCACGATCTGATAAGCGCGTACCGTCTGCGGAATCGTTCCGCGACGATAGAAGTGAAGAGCGATGCCGACGGCGATCTGGTGCGCGTGATGCGCGTACGTTTGGGCGCGCGCGTGTACGACCAAACGACATCCAAGCTGACACCCAAGGTGATCGGGGAGGGTGCGTACGGGGTCGTGTACCGCATCCACGGACGTGGAAGTCAGGTGGCGCTCAAGTGGGTGCGCACCGAGGATCGGGACACGGCGTTACGAGAGTGCATAGACACCTGCGCCCAATTTGGCACGGACTCCGGAGTTTTACGTTCGCGCCCCCTGCACCTCAGCGTGCAGGACCAAGCGGGCCTGCCCGTACCTCGCCGCGCGCTCGACGGCGACCGCTTCGTGCACCGGCATCCAACAGCGAAAATGTTTTCGTGTTTTTGCGTATCGGAGCTTTGCGTTGGTGACCTGCGCACGCTCCTGGAGGACGCGTCGCAAACGTGGACGGACGATAGATTAATGGGGTACGCGTATTCCGTGCTGTCGGCCCTAAGCGTGCTGATGTCGCGACAGTACTGTCACACCGATCTGAAAATGAGCAACGTGCTCATAACCAAGAACGACACCGCGGTGCTCGGCGACGTCGGCAGCATCTGCGCAATATCCGTGGCGCACAGCAACCCGTGCACGTTCCCGTCACCGCGCGCCCTTATCGACGAACCGGAATACACCGACGTCGACGTCGTGTGGAGCATCGCAATTTTGATCATCGAAATGTTATACACGGTGACATGCTCGTACACGCATCGAAACGGCCTGTACACGGACCTACGTCACGAAAACCTGCGGAACCACACCGGATGCCCGCATTTGCGGGTCGACTGTTTGCACAACCACAGCGTCCGCTGCGCACAGCAGGTGGCTGATTATCCGCGTCTACGCGCGCTGTTGAAACGATGCGTCGACATGAGCCGAACAGGGGAGTGCGATCTGACGCTCCTGCACGGCTAACCGATAAGTGCATGTCGCTGCAGCGATTGCTCGCCCGTAAATTTAATCATACACACATCTATATACACGGTCCGGCGCCTTAAGGCTCCACTAATCCACGCGGTCGACGGTGGCGCAGCACGCCCCCCTGCTGTAAGAGCCACAAATCGTATATGCCGGCGCCAGTTTCGATGGTCACCACCGAATTCCTTCCATAACGCAGCTGTCCTCCGACATGAGCGTCGCCAGAATGCCGGACGCGAACGCCGCATTCTGTGAACTGGTGCACGCAAAAAGCGGGGCGCGTCGCGTCACACTCGCGTATCAGCAAGTCGTCGTCCAAAAGCATCCCCGTCGCGCCCTCGACGAACTTAAGCGGTCGCAGGTTACCCGAAACGAGCGAGACGCCATGCATTCCGGGTTTTCGATTTAGACATACGTACTCCCGCGTTTCCACCATCGGCAGGCGAACGGCGAACAGGTCATGCAGGGTCGCCGGCGTCGCGTCGTCGAGGTGCAAACCGAAGTAATCCTTGCACGCTTGTTTTACGACCTCTTCTAAGTGCAGCACCTGCGCGTTCCTCCTGTGCCGGGCGTTCAAAAACATCAGAGGGCGCGCCGCATCTTTGATAAGATCGACGACGTCGAACTTTCGACACCCATCGATCATAAGTTTCGTCGGCGCTTGCGTCGGTGGGTGCGCCGGTTCGCGTTCAAAAGGTCGCGGCATGCCGTGCCGTGCCTCCACGGAGAGTTTGGCGCTCTTAACGGCGTTGTTCATGAACGGTCGAGTTTTTTTTCTGCATCGGGTGACCTTAGCCGGATGGTTCCTTCGCGTCGGCGAGGCTTTCAGGCAGCAGCAGCGCCCCGTCCCTGGTGTCCTCGTCGCATATCAGAAGGTACGCCGTCACGATCGGCGCGATATGTGCCAAACCGACGCGTTTGTAACGCGTGCGCAATTTTTCTTGTATCCGTTCGGCGGGCTTGCTCAACGGGTGCAGTTCCAGATTACGTGCCAGCGCTACGTGGATGTCGCGTGGCGCCGCGGCGCGCGCGCCCTGTCTGTACAGTTCGATACAGTCCGGGGTGCATACCGCCACCTCGCGATTCATGTTCAACGTCGCGGCCACCCCTAACGCGTTCTCGTACGCGGGGTCGAATCCGCCAAGCGCGCCCAGCGCGCGAAGCTCGCAGACAAAGAGGGCGGACCGTCGCAGCGACGGCGTTGCGACGGCGTCGTGCGCCGCGCAGAACGCTTGCAGGCGCCGCACGCTGCGTGCGTGCATGCCCAGCGCGAGCTGGGGCGTTGGCTCGGTCGCCGCCGTAAGCTCTTGGATTGCTTTCGCGTGCGCCACAAGCGCGCGTACGTCGGATAATACGCGATCGTTGTGCACGCGCAGGAACTCCTTGGCGACGAGGCGCGTGGTCACAAAGCATGCCCCCGTGCTGATGTACGGTTGCCTCGACCACCTGTGCAACGCATCCATCGACCGCGCCGCCAGAGGCTGGATCGCCGGATGAGCGCGACAGAGCACGATGCACGCGTGCACGCACATGTCCATCGTGCAAAAGCGAGTGCCACGCGAAAGCTCGGTCAGTTGTGTGAGGGCACTCAGTTCTGCGTGCCGATCGGTCGCGCGGGCGCGCCCATCGCTGAGCGGTGTCGTGTCGGGAAAAAGAAACGAGCTGAATATCGGCGCGCACGGGTTCATGCGGCTCAAATGTTATGTCAACATCAAATCGTATAAATATATACCTTTATCGTCAAAGGCAACCCCGCAACATTCAGGCAACACCACCGGCGCGCGCAATACGCATCTGCCACCCTCCGTCACCCATAGGGTTTTTTTAGTGCGCCCACGTGCATTCGCCGTTTCCCGAGATCTTTTACCAAAACTTTTAAGCAGCGCAAGCCCTTCGCCTCACTCACGATCGCCTTCTCGCCACACGACAACAAACATGACTCGCGTGAAGAACACCGCACAGCAAAAGTATGGCAAACTGCACGCGCAGCAGCTCATCGCAAAGGCGGGTGCCGTGAACAACGACGAGAAGCATGGCAAGAAGCGTCGGTGGAAGTCGGGCACGATCGCTGTGCGCGAAATGAGGAAACAGATGCGCGGAGACACGCGGTCATCGATCTCAAAAGCGCCGTTCCGGCGCCTGGTCAGCGAGCTCATCGGCGACGTAGCCCCAATCGGACTGCGCATCGCGTCCGAGGCGTTGGAGATTTTGCGCGAGGAGTCAGAGAATTTCCTGCGCGAAAGTTTTACGGCCGGCAACATATTCACTTTGAATCGCGGCGTGACCACGCTGGACGCGCTGGATTTCCGTCTCGGTTCGAACTGGTTGAACGGAAACATGCACGTGGAGATGCACAGGGAGAACGGCATCATGGCGGCTCTGCCAATGCACGCCTTGGCTCGTCGTAAGGCCAAACCCACGGACGACCCTCGTTTGACCGACAAGGAATCCTAAGGGTGCTCAATCTGTAGTTTTGCTTAGTTCGTGTACGTACAAATGCCAATATTCGTGTAAGCTCATGTATAAGCGTGTAAGATCATGTATCGGTGGCCGGACGAAATATCCGTGTCTCTTACACCAAATTTTGAAAATAAAATACAGATTTCGAACAATGGGTTGTAAAGGCGCTAAAAATTACGTTATATATACCTGTAGTAATCACACGTACAATATTATTCTGAACTTCGTAAATGCTTCGATTCAAACGCGCGAAGAAATGCCAGGAAAAAGGAAACCCCCGCCTCCTCTGTGCCCGATCGTCGCGGGTTTGGTGGTATCGATTGTCGTCCTAGGATTTGTCGCGGGTATAACTTACTCGAGCCTCGCATCCGGCAGCGATTCCGAGGTTCACACCACCGATGTCGCGTGCAAATTCGAATCCGACTTTTACGACAAATACGTTTCGAATCGAACGTTCCGCAGAATATTCGAGCTCGAGCATCTGCAGCAGCACGACGCCTACGTGCGCCGGTTGGGAGCAGCGGTGCGCACTCACACCCGCACGGACCTTGTTAGCGTCGCGCGCGGGTCGGTGATTACCAAGGTCAAGGCAGAATATCGCGCTCGCGCGGACGCTGAGGTCGTCGCCCGCAACATGATGGTCGACGGTGCGACGGCGGTGTATCCCAAATTCAAAGAATACGGCGCGTATCGTCTGCAAGAGGTGGACGTGGATGGCGCTCCCGTGTACGAATACCATTCCCCACTTTCGCCTCCGCCCCCTTCTCCACCACCGCCACCGCCTCCGCCTTCGCCTTCGCCTTCGCCTCCGCCTCTGCCTCCGTCTCCGCCTCCGCCTCCGCCTCCGCCTCCGGCCCCTTCTCCACCACCGCCTCCGCCTCCGCCTTCGCCTTCGCCTTCGCCTCCGCCTCTGCCTCGTCCGCCTCCGCCTCCGCCTCCACCTCCGCCTCCGCCTCCGCCTCCGCCTCAACCCGCCTCGCCTCCGCCTCCGCCTCCGCCTCCGCCTCCGCCTCCGCCTCCATCCCGCCTCCGCCTCCGCCTCCGCCACCTCGCCTCCGCCTTTGCCTCCGCCTCCCGCCTTCGCACGCGCATCATTGGTCAGGTCCACCACCGCCCGCCGCCACCTTCACCACCGCCTCGCCTCCGCCTTCGCCTCCGCCTCCGCCTCCCGCCTCCCGCCTCCGCCTCCGCCTCCGCCTCCGCCGCCTTCGCCTCCCGCCTCCGCCTTCGCCTCCGCATCATTGGTCAGGTCCGCCACCGCACCTTCGCCTCCACCCTTGCCTCCACCCTTGCCTCCGCCTCCCGCCTTCGCCTCCGCTACGCCACCGCCACCGCCTCCGCCTTCGTCTCCGCCTCCGCCTTTGCCATCACCTCCGCCTCCGTCTCCGCCTCCGCCTTCGCCCCCACCTCCGTCTCCGTCTCCGCCTCCCCCCTCGCCTTTGCCTCCACTCCCCCCCTCGCCTCCGCCAGCTCGAATACATAGTATTGACGCGTTCGGTTGTGGGAACTCGGCCGTCGGCAATCTTTTATGCGGCTCGGAAACTTCGTATGATTACATGATAAACGTATCTTTTGTTTCTTATATATGTCCATCATGCTATCGGTCGTCGAATACAGAAGAGTTTATTGCTGGGTTAACATGGAATTGTTATGACCCTGTCTCAAACACGTTGCATACTGACGAATCCAATGAACCGGTCTGGCACAATATCGGTTGGGAGCGAACTCACAACGTGGATTCCACGCTTGGATATAGTATGTTATGTTCTTTGGATTTACAAAATAAGGCAACAAGACTGTATTATGATGATAGAAAGACTGCTGGGGGTTGCGATACAGCATCACAATTTGTAATGCGAAGTGCTGAATGGAACCAGGAGGGTGTCAAACCGCGCCTATTATTAGATGGGTGTAACGTTGAGTATGCATATGATGGCGATTATGTAAATCAACACAAAGTTCGGACCCCTCTGCATCTAGACCAAACTTCGACGACACTTCAATGTACTACGTTGACCGGAAATGAAGGTTGCCATACATATCCAAAAGGTGTAGCAAGCTACCAAACTCGGACTCAAGTCACGGATTACACTTACGGTAGATTAATGGGCTTTACACTAAACTGCATAGATGTTTGTCTGTAACACCAAATAGTGTCACCTTACAAAGTTTATGATTTTACCGTATGCGAGTTTTTTATGTGCGGGTACGACGACCGGCACGCCAAAAATGACAGGGGTTCTCGGCTATCTAGACAATGATAACTTCTTCAAGGGATTCAGTATCTGCTGCACATACCTTTACAAATGATTAAGATTCCAAATGTTCCGTAACAAAAATTTATTGGCATCTCGTGGATCCGAGGTGAAAGTCCTCCCGCGACACGTACGTCGGAATCGTTAAAACACATGCTGAAACATCAAAATGGGTTGTTTAAAACAAATCGTATCTCCCGGCAATGCGCGTGTATAGGTTACAAACAACTGCGAGGCGGATGTACCCTTACATCACCAAAGCAACAACAGTAGGAGCGCGCGTTTCACACGCCATAACCTAACCCGAAACAATCGTGTATGTATAAATACCTTGGTCGCGCATCGGTAAAATAATTCGGTGGACGTTAAAAAATCATGCCGAGCGTATGGTTGGCCCCGAAATCAAACTATCAACACTATCCCAACAGCTGCGGATGCTGCGCGTACTGCCAATGCGTAGACCGGGTACCGTGTAATTCGAGCGCGTACGCTTACTGCGGTCCGATAACAATCTTGTTGAGCATTTTTTTATTTCCCTGCAGCTGCTTCTTCCCTTGCGACGCGGTACCAGAATTAGTTGATAGAAAACTGCAATCACCGGGGCAAGCCGGTGTCAAAATGCCGTCACGCCAAACAATGAGACGGTAAGGTGCGTGCAGCACAACGTTGCAAGTCGGAGAGTTTAGCAACGTGGTTAGTAATCGACGATATAATCGTGTGTCGCAGTGGCCTTACGGTCCGCATGACCGCCACGAAGCTACAGAGGTTGCAGTATCTTCGGGGTCTTGAAACCCGTCGATCGGGACGAAGGTTGCACTGGAATTTTCTACGCAAGATCGCTGTAGATGATATAAATTTATATAGTACATAAGCGGTCCGCGAAGCTCGTAGTGCTTAATCGCGTTCAAAAAAATAACATGATTCATGTCAAAAACTTTGAGACTATCATAAATTTCTTGCAATTCAATAACAGGTGTCGTGCAATTTTCAATGTACTCATCCAAATTGCTTAATACATTTTTAGATGGAATCTTCCTGAATTCCTTATTTAGTTCGCCTGTTGAATAGCACAAGGCATCATACGTCACTACGCAGGCTCGAGCGCGCGGCGCCGCTCCACCGTCGCCAGCCGTTTCTGCGAGCGGCGATGCGCGCTTTCCAGTTGACGCACGCGTTTACCGCACGGTACCGGGTTGCCTTTGTCGTCGTGGTTGGATTTGTACTCCTGCAGCTGGTGAAAATTCGTGTAGGGCAGCGTGGCTATTTTAATCTCCTCGGCCAGTTTCCGAATGCTTTGCGCGGTCGGCGCGTCCATGTCGATCAGTTTTTTGCAGAAGGTGTCCGAGAATTGCTCGCGTACGTTGAGCTGTTTCTTGTTCATCGCCTCCGCGGCCGCGTTGACCCGAACGCCGTTCTCCTTGAGATACTGCCGGGTCCAGCCCTCAAAGTTCCACACGCTCTGGTTGTGGATGTTCTCCACCTCCTGGTACACGCGTGGATCCTTGACCCCCTTCGCCTTGATGATGCCGCGCATCACCTTTCCCATCTCCTTCTGGTCGCCGCGCGCCTCCTTCCACAGAGTCACCCATTCCGGCGGACCGTTCGTCGCGCTGGTGTCGGTCCTCAACAGCACCTGGGTGTGCACGCCGTTCGCGTTGTCGTAGTTTTGCACAACCTCTCCGGCGAGCGTCAGATCGCCCTCGCGTACACGACGCTCCAGTTCGAGGTAGTATTGGCGGACGCGTTTGCCCTGCGCGGTGCGCGCCGACATGCAGATGGCTTTAAAGCAGTCCGCGGTGATCATGATCGTTTCGCAATTGCCGTGTTTTTCAAGCGGGCTGGTGATGTCCGGTGCAAAGTTTTCCAGCTTCATGGTGTAATCCACGTCCTCCTCACAATTTTCTAGCAGGTGAGCTTTTGCCTTAATTTTTTGGGTAAACCCCAACCACCCGTACGCCTTGTCAAAATCGATGACGAATAAACAAGCACATTGCTTTGTCTTCTCGTGCACCATTTTAAACATGGCCTCTATGTCAGTTTTCCAAATATGCACGACCTCGTCTTCGCGCGTATCCGCGTTCTTAGTGAACAGTTTGGTATTCAGCAAACTTAACTTTCCGTCGGCATGATCCGCAAGAAACCCATCCACGTCATAGTACCGCGTGTTCCCTTGTGTTCGTTTTGTAGTTATATATCCTTTATCGCTCCACCCGCGCA
The DNA here is from genome assembly GCA_001247695.2 of Cymbomonas tetramitiformis. Classification (NCBI taxonomy): domain Eukaryota; kingdom Viridiplantae; phylum Chlorophyta; class Pyramimonadophyceae; order Pyramimonadales; family Pyramimonadaceae; genus Cymbomonas; species Cymbomonas tetramitiformis. Next base: position 17,710 of record LGRX02013165.1, on the reverse strand, counting down.
AAATCCGGCCTGATATGCCGAGTTTCGACGTAGCTATCTTTGTACTTACAAATTTTTGAGACATGTCTTGCGTTTATGAGACCTCCTTTGCACGTGTATTTATACCGTCACGCAAAAATTTACCATTTTGTTCACATGCACGGGTGCAACTTTTTTCACGCGAAGTGAAAATTTCTCACGCCGACAAAAAATCGTAGCTTCACGTATCGGGAATTTTCCGGGTGCTACCAGAACGTGGCGTGTCACGAAGTTGAGCAACACGCACAAAAATCAACGTTCGGGTTAAAATGCGCAGCGTGGATACCATTTACAACATCGGCAAAAAATCTTACATTTTCTCCCCCGACAGACGGAGAAAATGTTATTTTTTTTACCAGCGCAATAAATGGTATCGACGCTGCCTAATTCGACGCGACCGCTTATTTTTTATGCGTGTCGTGCAAAGTCGTGATCGCACGTCACGTTTTGTCAATGAATTTGTCAAAGTGAATGACGGTAAGTGGTGAAGCATACAGCACAGGCCGCGTTTACATCATACCGCGTTCGTTTTTTCGTCTCCATTCTGCTAGCTCGCGACATCGTTTAGTGTACTTATGCACACAGTCGTTCTCAGTCTACAGAAGTTGGACTGATCTGTGGCGACGTAGAAGAATACATGTAAAAACATATTATACGGGCACTGCGGACACCTCATCTAGTGTGCTCACAGCCGCAAACCCTCCAGGATCCGCTGCATAATCTCTCGATCCGCGTTGAAATATTGAGCAACCTGCCTCGTGTTGCCGCCAACCTTGCGAGTGCTGCGCGGCAGCTCGAAATCGGCGTGAGCCTCCGTCCACGCGCGAGCCATGCGCGAGCCGAAATTTTTCAGGATGTTCGCGCTCGGCGAAATGCCATTCTCCGTCAGAAACCGACTGATGGTTAACGTCGGATTCGCGGGCGTGCCGCGGCGCCACCAAGCGGATTCCCACGCGTTCACCTGAGTAAACCGACCGCCACCGAACGCATCAACGGCCGATCCGCCTCGAAGTAGCGTTTGCAGCCGGGCGCGTGAAATCCGGTCTGCACGTTTTGCACCGTGCCGACTTGCTCCGGAATGTTTTGCACCCCGTGCGTTTTGCGCCAGGTTTTTGCCAGCCTGCGGCCGAACGTGTTCACGATGCCGGGTTTGGATTTGAGCATCTCCGAATATCGTGCGTGTTCGGGCTCGCTCGGATCCGCCAAAAAATCCGCGATCGTCAGATCCGCGTTTTCCGGGGTGCCTCGCTTGTGCCACAGCTCGAGCCATCGACGTTCCTCGGGCGTCACCTCGCGAGCGCCGTCGGCGTTGGCGGCCGGGACGGCCTCGTTTTCGTTGGTGTTGGTGTTGTTGTTGGTGGTGGTCACGCTGGGGTTGTTGGTGGGGCTGTTGTTCACCGTCACGTTCACGGCCGGCGCGGGGGGCGCGGGGGGCGGTGCTGCGATCGCGGGCAGCGCCGAACTTGCGTCCACACCGGTCGCCAGCTTCACCAAGTTCGTGACCGTGTTGTGTATGTGCGCACGATATACGCCCCGCTCAGCTTCTGAGAGGCCCGGTAATTCCAAGCAACTCTCGAGCATGGATTTGATGTCCAAAGAATTCTTGATTTTCAAGTCGCGTTCAAAAGTGATTTTCCGCTCCTGCATCTTGGTTTTGTGATCCTCACTTCGTTCCTGCAGCTGAAGCTTGCGTTCCTCACTTCGGTCCTGCAAATTGGTTTTGTGATCCTCGTCGAGTCGCTCCTGCTGACGTTGGTGTTCCTCACTTCGTTCCTGCATTTTGGTTTTGTGATCTTGCAGCTGAAGTCTGCGTTCCTGCATCTTAACGTCGTGCTCCTCGTCGAGTCGCTCCTGTTGACGCTTGCGTTCTTGCAATTCGCAATCCACCAGTTCGGAGTCGCGTTTGCGCTTGAGCTCCGAATCGGTCTGTCGCACCACCCACTCGTCGTCGGCTCCGGGTCGGCCTTCACGCGTAAGACCCTCCGTGTGCGTACCATAAAGCAGATCGTGGCGCTCAAGCACCTCCTTGGCGAGCGTCACGTCGCCTTGGCTATAGCGATAATAGACGATCGCCACCTCAGCGTGCTTGGCGGGCGAGATCCACTGGGCCAAGCAGAGGAAAAGCACGGGGTGTACAAAGATGGTAGGGTGTCCTTTAGTACCCATACAGTGTCGTTCAATAATCGGCTTTTCCAGACGCGTTTCAAGCTCGTTGACAACTTTCTTGGTACTTTCGAGTCTAATATAATGTTCCCAACGTTTGCCATTATTCCGACAAAACAAATGAACATTCGCATAATTGTTATCAATACAAATATCTGTGTCGATGTCGCAGTTGTATTCATACACCTATATTGTACACAGCGCATCTCAGTTTTAAACATCTAAATCGTTGCATAACACAAAAAGAGGGGGGTCTGATTTTTGAAAAACGCAAATTTTTGATTACCCAGATCCGGGTTTTCTTGAAAAAAATCTAACATCAATATATAACATCTAGGTTAAGAAAAAAAATGACCAATTGAAACTGGACACGTGGTAGTCATCATTTGTATGACACGAATGACACTTACCTTGCCATTTCTCTTCCATCGGCGATGTGTCCCGTCCGAGTCAGAAGTGTTCGCGGTCGCAAGTACAAGATTTGGGGCCACAATTTCTTCGTCCACAGCGTCCATATCATCGATGGCGACGGCGGGGTCGTCGGTCTCGAGCACCTCCTCGGCGAGCGTCACGTCGCCTTCGCTATGCATGACCTCGTCTTCGCGCGTATCCGCATCCTTAGTGAACAGTTTGGTATTGAGCAAACTTAACTTTCCGTCGGCATGATCAGCAAGAAACTTATTCACGTCATAGTACCGCGTGTTTCCAGGTGTTCGTTTTGTAGTTATATATCCTTTGTCACTCCACCCGCGCAAAATCCGGGCTGAAATGCCGAGTTTCGACGTAGCGATTTTTGTACTCACAAAATTTTTAGACATGTTTTGCGTTTATGGGACATCTTTTGCACGTGTATTTATACCGCCACATAAAAATTCACCATTTTGTTCACATGCACGGGTGCAACTTTTTTCACGCGAAGTTAAGTTTCACACGCGCCGACAAAAAATCGTAGCTTCAAGAATCGGGTATTTTCCGGGTGCTATACAAATTTGACCAACCGTGGCGACGTTGCGTGACACGCGTAAAACATAAGGTTTAGGGCGGGAAAACGCAAGCTTGTCACTGTTTTTGGCACTGGCAAAAAATCGTACATTTTCTCTCCCTGCGGGGAGAGAAATTTGTCTCGTGCAACCTTCGCCCGTGTTCGACCATGCGTGAATCCGAATTCGACGAAATGCGCCTTGCGATCGCGACGTCGTGTAGAACGCACAAAAAATAAGTTTTCGTACCCAAATACGCATGCGCGCCAAATACGCGTGACAATTGCACCAGAGTAAATTTGTTAGTCGCATTTATCATCAGTAAACGTTATCCGAAATCGGTTTTGCACCAGAGTAAATTCGTTAGCCGCGACCACCTAGTCTACGGCGTCCGCGTGATCGACGGCGAACGCGGGAGCAGTTTGCACGTTGTGGGTCTAGGTTTGATTATGACCAAAATTGATTTAATTTTTTCAGTTTAAGTCGCTTGGCGGTGGTATCTAAGGTGGTGCGTTTTCTGCTGCGTTTAGATTTTGCAGTGGCGCATCCCTCGGAGGATTTGAAGGTGTCGTTATCTTGACTCGCAGATTCAGTTGTATTTTGATATCGGCGTCGTTCAGCTCGCAGCTCATCTTGCTTTATGCCCGGTATTTTCACACGATCCTTGGTTAAGGATATTCTGGAAGTGATATCAAGCTCCTGCATCTTTTGTTTGTATTCCTGCAACTGAAGTTGATGTTCCTGCATATTTTGTTCGCGTTCCTCTCTGGAAGTGATATCAAGCTCCTGCATCTTTTGTTTGTATTCCTGCAACTGAAGTTGATGTTCCTGCATATCTCGTTCGCGTTCCTCTCTTGATAGCTGCAACTGATACTCTGTTTTTTTTATCCTTTTGTCCAGTTCCTCGTTTGATCGCTGCCAATAAAGCTGTTCTTCCTGCATCTTCTTTCTGCGTTCCTCGTACTCTTTTTGCATCTGAAACTCGCGTTCTCGGTCTAGTCGCCGCTGCTCGCGTTCCAACATTTCGGAGTCACGTTTGCGCTTCAGGTCGGCGTCCGACTGTCGCAGCACCCACTCGTCGTCGGCTCCGATTCGGCGTCTACGTGCCAATTCCACCGTGTGCGTACCCTTCTTCTTGTCGTTGTCCTCGATGATGTCTTTTACGAGCGTCACGTCGCCGGTGATATACCGATAATATAAAATTGCCATTTCGGCTTGCTTGGCGGGAGATGTCGTTTCCATGTCCGTTGGTCACTTTTTTTAACGGCAACGCGCGTGCGTGTATATATCGCACTCTTTTGTTAAAGGTCTACTTTTTTTCTGGGTCGAAATCACCCTTCGTAATTGCACGCGGGTGTCTATATTCAATGTAAAAAAGCAAAGTTCAATTTTTTTGGGAGGCAGTCGTTCGGACTACCTTTCGTGATCGCACGCGGGTGTACATGATCAGCGCACTTTTTCCTATGAATTTTTTGCTCGAGTCAAAGGTGCTCACGCTCACGCGGTCATTCGCGCATCGAGCCTTCACCGCATGTGAATTTGTGGGAAACGCGTGCGAAATGAGCATTCGCGCCAGAATACGCAGCGTCGATACCATTTCCTACGTCGAGCATGGAAAAATGGACGCGTTCAAAACGGAGTCGACACCGCGTATTCTGACGCGAACGCCTGTTCGATACGTGCTCCGAGCAAAGTTGCGATCGCGTGTTACGCCTGGTCAAAGTCGGGCGAGTGCATGATCGTAAAATCGCACTTATAATTTTTTGGGGCTCGAATTTGATCGTACTCAAAAACGGCTCCGCGCTTCTTTTCGTTCGCGCGGATGTATTGATATGTATTTATTACAAGTGTAGTAAATTATAATGCCGCGTTACACTTTAATCGGTCGCCTGTCTTGGATGCAGCGAACGAGCCCGGTTTCACTTCAAATGTCTTCAGCGGCGATCGCGAATACCTAATGTTTGCAACGCCGCGTCTTCACAGGCGAACGCTTGTTTTGAACGCTTCTAGCGAGATTTGATGATCGCGCGCCACCAGTTTCCAAAGTCGAACGACGGAGTGCGACGCGTCGAACACTTCGCATCGTCCGGGATGAAAAAATGGGCGCGTTCGGAACGGAGCCGACTCCGCGTATTTCAACGGGAACGCTTGTTCAATACGTGCTCCGAGCAAATTCGCGATCGCGCGTTACCTTTGGTCAAAGTCGGGCAAGTGCATGATCGTGAAATCACGCGTACAATTTTCGGGAGCTTAAATTTGATCGTACCCGAAACCGGCTCTGCGCGTCGTTTTGTTTGCGCGGATGCATTGATTTGTATTTATTAACATGACAGTAGATCATAATGTCGCGTTGCACTTAAGTCGGTCGCCTGTCGTGGATGCGGCTAACGAGTCCGGTTACACTTCAGATGTGAGTGAAGGTGTCTTGAGCGGCGATCGCGTATGCCTAATGTTATTCGAGCTGCGTCGGTCACAGGCAAACGCTTGTTTTACACGCGTTTCTTAAGATTTGATGATCGCGCACGACCAATTTCCAAAGTCGAATGACGGAATGCGACGCGTCGAGCACTTTGAATCGCCGGGAATGAAAAAAACGGACGCGTTTAAAACGGAGCCGACGCTGCGTATTTTACCGCGAATGCTTGTTCAATACGTGCTCCGAACAATACCATTCCCGAAGTTGGCAAAAAATCGTACATTTTCTCTCCCTGTGGGGAGAGAAATTTGTCACCGGTAAAACAGCGTCAGTCGCCGGTCATGCACGACTTCTAACCCTACAAAACGTGACGTGCGATCACAAAGTTGCATACAACGCGCAAAAAGTTAGCTCTTAAATCCAAATACGCAACGTCGATGAACTTATCATCGTTGCACGGTCGGGCACATTTGCGATTCGACCGCTCGTCCCGTACGCATTTATACGAACGCCCAAACTTTAAACAGCCGTCCCTCGTTACGGTAAACATACGCAGAGTCGGCACTGCCCATCTCGGGGCTCTACAAACGCGAAACACTCACTCGCATCACCAAAGGCGACGCCCGTGCGGTCGCGTCATGACCGAAGAGCGCAGCGAAACACCTTGGAAGCTGTACGACGCGCCGCCTCCTGGGAAGGGCGTGCTGCAGCTCGTCGGAGGGTCGTCGCATCTTGTGGACGGCCCTTTCGATCTGCAACGATTGCGCGCCTTACTGGGCGACTGTGACATGGTGCAGATGGTGCCCGTCATCGACGACGACGAATGGGCGGAGAGCGAGCTGGTTTTGTGGGTGGACGAAGACGGGCGCAACAAAAACTTGCCCTCAAACGCCGAAGCCACCGATGTGTACGGCGAGCACGTGTGCGGCGGCTCCATCGTCGGGCCTCTGCTTGTGATCGACCTGAGAGACTGCATTTGACCGCGTTTAAATTATTAATAAAACATGTTCACGCGGTTACGGTTTTATACTGCCGCACTTGCAAAACGAGCATCACCACCCCAAACACCACAATCACCAGCGCGTGGTAGTGCAACGACGACCGTTTCGTGCGCGCGTTTACCCCTGGTCGAAGCGTGCCATCCCTTTCCGGCCCAAACGAACAAATCTTCGTTCCGCGGACGTGGGTGCCCGCCTTTCCAGTAGGAGCGCGTGAAACTGAGCGACCCGTCCGACAGCCGTCGCGCGTCGCTCAAGGTCAGTCCGAAGCGCGTCATGGCACCGGTCCGCGGGTCGAACGTAAAGCGACGGTAACTGGAAAGGAGGGCCTACCTGGATAGTCAATCAAACCTGTTTTGTATTTCTTTCCACCACGATGGTTTTGGAATACCGAAGTCAAAAGATGGAAGCGCACAAATCGATCCATCGCCACGATCGTGCAGGTGTCCGCGTATCTTTCTTTTACGCGCTGCTTGATTGCATCTGGTTTCTAAACGAATACGAGTCAACCCTTCTGTACGTTTGCGCAAACATAATTCACTTTATACGGGTGTTGGACTTTTTATAAACTTCGCCGTTGCGCATGCTGTGTTCAAGGCGCCCTCGATCCACGCGCTGAATGTTGGATCGTACGCTTCCCCGACGAAGAAAATGCGATGCTTGGTGGATATACTGTCCGTGTATGTTATATGTTCAGATAAATCTGTGTCGGGATCCCAAACGTGGTAGGCGTTGGGCGAATGGTAATCGATGTAGTCTGCATCGATCGCGCCAATGGTCTCATCCTTGTGTATGCCAAAACTTTCCACCAGCACGGTCCTTAGTAGATTATCGTAGAACTTTTTATTTTTATCTCTCTTTTTATTCAACTGTGCAGCCGCATCGGAATCGCAGTACGCCAGGAGGAAGTTGTAACAATCGTCCGTGGCCTGCGGTTCGAATATCATGGACCACAGAGGCGATACCCGTTGAAATTCTGCCACGGTGGTGAGCACGTGCAGATATGACACCCCATGGGTTTTCAGCATTTCCCCGGCAGCCTCACGCGCCTTCGCGGCTAATGTCGGGTTTTTCAGCTTTACAAAGACGCGCATAGACGCTTTTGGGGTGATCGTCTCGTTTAGGTATGCTATATATTGCTTAACAGCTGAAGGCACTTTTTCGCCTAATTTAAACTTTTGCAACGCCGCAACGGGTGCGGCGACCACCAGATAAGCACATTTGTACGCATCATTGTTGCTGCGTACGATCCAGTCTTGGTCGGTTTTATCGATGGTGTCCACCTCCTTATTGAAATGTAACCGCACCTGTTGGTGTTTATTTTTCAACCGCGTATACAACGGGGTCACCAGCGCATTTCGATAGTCGCCGCAAACACATTTCTTCCTCTGTAAAGCCGAGTCCTGGCGATTTAATTCGTAATCTGCCATTTCGCGGTACCACGGTACCGCCTTGCGGAGTATGGTCTTCTGCTTCTCATCAGCAACATCTTTTAAAGCTTCGTGCTCCGTTTTCTCTGCCAACTCTTCTAATATTTGCGTTGCCGCCGCGTATTCAGCTGCATGCACGACCGCGTCCTCACCGCGGCGCGTGCTGTAGAAGATGGTTGAGTTCGGATCTAATTCCTCGAAACAACCACATTTGGCGTTGTTCTTTGTGAGAAGATTATTTAAGTGCGTGTGCCCTTCAAGGTGGTACGATGGGCCCATGTTGTGGCCCTTTTCTGTGACTATGAGTCCACCGACATCTGCGGATCCTTCGATCCCACAAACGGTCATGCCCTCTTCATCCGAAACCAGGTCCGCGATTTGCATACCACCGATGCCGAGGCCGATAACGATAACCATGTGATGTTCTGGTGTGCCAGAACCGGTTCGGTGCGCGCTCGTCATGAAAACGGACATGCTTACGGCGATCGCGTGCAGGCCATTATCGCGCGCGTGTGTGTATCTATATTTTCGTACAAGCGGATCGGGTCACCGTATTCTTAGGACGGCGACGGACAGGTGGACGTGCGCGTGCACGCGGCGCAGGTTTTTAAATGATGGGTAGAGGTTGCGCGAAAACGTTTTGACGTATAAGTACGTACGATTACGCTTAGTCTGTACCTTTCTCTCACATCTTGGTTCGATACAATATAATAGATCATACATCCTTAGGATGAGTCTGTGGTATGCGGTAGTTTTCCTGCTGCAACTGTGTCATACAGTAACCGGTCAGCCTTGTTCGGACGAGAACAAACAAGAAATCTTCGACCAGCCAATTGATCATCCCTTGTTCTCTCGCGGTCTGCAAAGTGATTTTGACGCAGTTTGGCCCGCTGCAACTCGAACCGACCAAGCGCGACCTCCGGGTCTCAGTATAGTCTTCGCCAGCCCGGGCCAACTCCCAGAATGTGCGAAGGACGCCAAGGAGCCCATCTTTTGGCTGTATTTAAGCGGCCTATATCGAACATTCGGCATGCATACGAGAAACGTGCTTGAGTTTTTGCAAGGATCAGCTAGCTGTTGGTTTGTGATACTTTTCACTCCCAGTGACATAGAAACTCGGAATAAAGGGTGGTGGCACGGTGATGAGTACTACAAGACTTTCCAAAACTTGTCGATTATGGATACCCTAGGAAACGCCTCAGGGACTCTTCAGCATCATGTAGGATACGCAATTGCGAACAGATCTTTCGACCCTCCACACAGCGCAGAAGGTATCGTGCAAAACTGGGCTGCCTGCGCTATGGTTGGACGAGCAGTTGCCCGATTTCACAATCTATCAACGAACCCACAGGATGTCATTATGTTAACACGACCGGATGTCATATTCGCGCACCCGATCAAGTTCCCCGTATTGCTCGCGGCAGCGAGGCGGCTGAATTCGCACTTCACATTTCTGATGAGGCACGGCCCGGAGGTCGGCATCATCGGGAACGACCCATCGGAGGTGGCTCTCTTCCTCGACAGAGGAGCATATGACGCTCTTTGCCCTGAGAATGCGCCTTGCCTAAACGCTCAAAATGTGGCACAGATGCAAAGGCAGGGTTGTGGACACGTTTTTGTGACGCTATTGATCCACGCAGCCACCACACGAAACATCAGTGTATTTTACACCCCTTGGGCGAAACTTCGCCTGCGTTTGCACGGTTTACACGGTATGCGTCGCGGGTTCAACGGCTTAGGTCCACATATGGCTGAAGCGAACGCTTACCTGGCTGATACGACGGACGTCGCAGAAACACTTCAGTGCGTTACGGGTTTTGACTCCGCGACGCAAACAAGTGCTTGTAATAGCCGTGCCCCCCTATTCACGGAAACCTTGTGGGGTCGGGCCAGAAAGGTTCGTATGCTCAACCATGGTGCTCAATACTACCTGTGCGAGCAAGTTTCGCCATTAGAGCAGGTTATCGAAAAGTCGTGGAAGAAATTTGTTTAGGCAGGCAGGCTTGCTTGCTTATTGCCAGTTTGCTGCGCGTGGCCTTAAACGTCACCGACGACTTCGTGCTGGACCGGCAACACTGGTATGCTTTGGTAAGTACGCGCTGGAGAACCCAACCAGATAACCTAATAAATGTGGAGCAGATCATAAAGTATTACTACGAGAAGGTTGGTGTGCGGGTGGTCACCGTTGGCCACACCGGTTTTACGGTCAAGCTGCCGACTGATCCGACAAGATAAAGCGCCGGCAGGGTGCGTCGCAAATTGACCAAGGACGGCGTGCTTGCTAAATATCCCGAAGAAATCGAAGAAGCCGAGAACACCTGCGCGACCGGCAATTGGGACATGCTTTAAGAGTAACATCGACAGCGCGGGGCGTTATTTTCGCAGACGTGGCAGTTTTGTTTGGGACACCAGGTTTTGTATAAATCTTACATACGTAACAAAAAAACGTGCGTTGTGACATGCGGTGGTACTACCATTTCCTACCAGATCATTTCGCATAGAACGCCTCGTCCACGTACCTACAGAGGTGGGTGCGAGTAAAGTAAACTGTTCCGCAATTATACTGCTTTTTAAAGTCGGTCCAGGTGATGGAATGATGTTTACGCCACGGTTCGATGATGGCGTAAATTTGGTTCACTATTCCTTTGCACTTCTCGCTAGTGGCACAAAACTCGTTCTTATATTCCATTTCCAAAGCATTGAGTTGCGGATCGGGTCACCGTATTCTTAATCGAACGCGCCGTACGATTTTTTTGATGATGGGTAGGGGTTGTGCGAATACGGTTTGACGTATAAGTACGTACGATTACGCATAGTATGTACGCGGCACATACATAAAATCGGGCGTGGCCTATACGCCATTGCCGTAGCCTGTATATGATCGCTAGCCACGTAGCGCACTTTGCCATTTTAGCATTTTGGACCCGAAGAACGCGGTGACGGAATCTACGCGTATAAGCGAAGGTTGTGTCAAATTCGGATGCACGTACGATCAAGCGAAATCGATAAATCATACATAACGATTTTGTCCCGGTAAGGGGAAGAAACTGTACGATTTTTTGGCAGCGCCGAAAATGGCATCAACACCGCGTATTTCGACCTGAAAGCTCATCGCCATTCGTTTACATTTTGCGTAGCGCGGTGAAAGAATCCGAACACATCACGTAGACTGCGGACCTGGCGGACCTGGCAGGCGCCGTCGTTATCGTAAGAACAGACATCGATTTCAATGATCAGGCAAATTCTGACATGTGCGGTGTTAATCGCATTCGGCGCGCACGTGTCACTCGTCACAACGCAACTTTTCGGACGTCCAAGCAACACGAGAGCGTCGGGATCCACAAACAGGAACGTCACTCGTTCGAGCACCGATAGCGCCGAAGTCGTGATAGCGACGGCTGTGCATAAACCCTATCTAGGGTCGCCCAGTATAACCAGCGCACGCGATCATCACAACGCCAGTGTGACGCGCCTGTGGATGGCGTACGACGGATGTGGTGGCGATGTGTACGTGCGCAACGCGGATGCGAACGATGTGATTTGGTCCGATCACAGCTCTCTTCCCGGGTACTCGGGCCCGCAATTATTTACCTATCGCGGCCAAGTGTGCATGCTGCACACAAAAAGCCAGTTTCGTAAAGGCTCTCACGCGTTTTTGAGTGTTTGGGACGAGCTTGCGAAATCGTGGAGTGTCGCTGTAGATCTCACTCCAGATATGGGTGATATGGCGGTAATTACACAAAACACGGGTGCTCTATGGGATGATGGACGTATAGTTTTTTCGATCGAGGTGCTTCCAAATTTTTCGAACGAGCGGTACACGGTTGTCAAGGCGGATTTTGCAAACTCGAATGACACCGTCGCGATACGTATCGATTTGATACGACCGTGGAAACGAATCGGAATGAATGCGTTATTACGATGTAAGGGTACGATAGGGCGCGTTCTACGAATCGACCGCGATCAAGGCGACGTGGTCCTAAAGCTAAAACGATATAGCCAAATGACGGGGCAACCACGATGTCAAACTGGAGATGCGATACATTACCTTCGCGGGGGTTCTCTCTACGGCTCGTACGATTGGTTGTCGACGTTATTGTACTTTGACGGCGCGTTCTCCGAATACGCGATCACGGACCGTCGCGCGTGGCGTATCTCCGAAATGATCGGACTACCGAGTACGCATTACACCGCTGAACTTTACAGTGCATTTCGACTTCGGTTTGTTCACGATCATAAAGTGCAGAGTGAACTGTTGGGAAGGAATACTCCGCTCAAATGGAAAGAGGAGGAAGCGATGAGGCTCGGCTTCGGCGATCCGTATTGGATGGAAGGGGTACCTCTGCTCCTCGCGCCGGGCAGGCTGAGAACGATTCTACGGATTAATAATTACGACGTGTGCAACGTGGGAGGGCTATTGGATTGGGACTGGAACGGGCATCATTACGCAGCGGGGAGCAGTAAACTATCGTTTCAACCGGGACTCGGTGTCGCGCATCCCGCAATTTTCTGGCATCGCAATATCGGTGCGCACCTGATGATTACGAACATTAATCGCAACTCTGTCGCAAATTATGCGGCAATACCCGGACCGTCTTTGCACATTCCGGATGGATCGCACTGCGAGATCGACCGAGGAGCGTTGGCGCTCTACGTTTCTATAAACGGGGGTTCAGACTGGCACCACGTGAAATGGCTTGTGCGCCGTTCTGGCTATCACGTGATGGCGTCGTACAGCCACGTCCATACTGTCAACGACGCTGTCTATGTAGTATTTCGGAGCAACGAGCGCCCCGTAGAAAAAGGAAATCATGACAGCAGAAACATTTCTTTTTTGCAACTACGCCATTTGGAAATAGACGCGCAAGTTGTGAACACTGTGGCATGGTTGCAAGCCACTATCGCGGTATCCGGTATGACCGCATGAGATTTATTGATTTTAGTCCGTGTGCGAAAAGTGCATCAATAAAAATTACGGACGAGGAGTTGTACTCTATACTGTCCGTGGGGCAAGGCTCGGTGTTGCACAAATTGTCATGTGTGATCAACCTACTAGCGCAAGAGAGCGACCTTCCCCTTGTACTGGTATTCGTTTGTTGCATCTGTGCGTTATTTCAACTAAATCCAAAGGCAGAGTACGAAAGGTTTCTTAAAATATGCAACATGATGCGTAAAATATTTCATAAAGAAATGGCAAAGGCTTTAGACGAGATAAATGAATCGCTTTTTTGTACAATGGACGAATCGTCTATTAACACGGCACTTGCCAATCAATCAAGTAAAGATACGCCGGTGCCTGAGTAGCCCGTTCGTATCCCACCTTCTCGCAGAACCCCTGTCCCTTTTAAATAAGTGGGCTTACACGTCTCCCTATAAATCCTAATCGGATAAGCGCCGTATGAGACGCAGATTACTATTCCGAGCATCGAGCGTTAAACGTTTAGCGAATGTATCGCAATTGGGACATGCTTAAAAAGTAACATCGACAGCGCGGGGCGCTATTTTCGCAGGCGTGGCAGTTTTGTTAGGACAACAGGTTTTATATAAATCTTACATACGTAAGGAAGAAACCGTGCGTTGTGACATGCGGTGGTACTACCATTTCCTGCGAAATCACTTCCCATGGAATGCCTCGTCCATGTACCTACAGAGATAGGAGCGAGTAAAGCGTCCCGTCCCGCAATTAAACTGCTTTTCAAAGTCGGTCCAGGTGATGGAATGTTCCTCACGCCACGGTTTGATGATGGCGTAAATTTGGTTCACTATATCTTTGCACTTCGTGCTGGTGGCACAGAACTCATCCTTATATTCTATTTCCAAAGCATTGAGTGCGTCAAGTTGCTCATGCCAGACGTCCGGTCCGTCCCTTTTTGTGTAGAATTGCTCAATTGTCTTGTCCGTATGCTTGTTCACTTTTAAAAGCGCCGTGACAATGCTGTCGAGTCCCAAACTCGCGCGCGCCCGTTCTGCAGTATCTTTTGCGCTATCTGAAGCTATAGTGGTGACATCCTTAAGGCCTGAGAGTAGAACGGACATGATGCGCGGTTGGTAGTATCCTAAAAAAAAACTTGCTCGTTTTTTATCCTCTCATGCCAGCATGCGATTACGTGCCGCTTGGCGCGCGTATCTATACCGCGATGCGTGTGTTTAATGTGAATTGCGCCGCGTGACGCAGAAAAAAAGTTCTTCGAATATTGTTTATAACACACGCGTGTGTATATATACACCCCCCTCCCCGTGCGTGTGTGCTACACGGAGCTGCGGTGAGGATGAACAACGCGTACGCATGGTACTTCTTAACACTCACCACCGGCTTTACGCTCGGATCGCTATGGTCGTTCGGACTCTACCTGTTCGCCACCGTCGTACAGGTGGACATCGCGACCGACGTAAATCGCACCGTAAAACGGGACGTCCTGTTTCAAGATTTCAACCAGGACCATCTGCGGCAGCACTTTATCAACCTGACGATGTACGTCATGAACGGCTTGAGCAATGCGTTAAAGTACGCCTCCGACTTGGTCGCCGCGTGCGTCAACGCGATGGTCACCTACCGATACTTTCTGCTGATAGCCATGCTTGTGACCGTCGCGGCGTTCGTGCTGGCGTTCGAGGGGCACACGCTCGTGAGTAAAACGAACGTCGCGTACGATGAGCTGCACCGACCCATCTTCTATCCGTTGAAGATGTACCTGCGATTTTTGGCCACCCTGTATTCCGCGTTTGCGGGAGCGTTCAACGTCGTGGTACTGGCGGGCAAGCGCGCGTTTTCAATTCTGCGGGACACGGTTCTGCGTCTGACGGCGGACGTGCTGTTGGAGCTCGTCTTCGCGTGGTCGGCGTTCCTGTCGCACCTCGGCCAAGAGATCTACGACTGGGTCGTCAAACAACACTTCGTGGACGCGTCGCCGGACTTTCTGCACTCCTGCCTCGCGCTGCAACGCGGCATGTGGGCCGTGCGCGAATCCGTGATCGTGCCGTGCGGCTTCGCGCGCCTATTCTGGGAAACGCTGGGTTCCCCGTTGGACTACTACCCCCCCGCCGCCCACTCGCCGGTGCAGCTGGCGGACTACTACGCGCCCTCCGCCCACGCCGCCGCCGAAACGCCGACGTTTAACAAGTTCTGCTACCGCCAAAAACTCTACGATCCGACGATGGTGGTCGACGCGTACGAGGCGAACGTGCGGTACTGCCGGGTGTGCGACTTCGACTCGGACGTGCGATCCGACTGTCTGCCGTACAACTATCACGCGCCGCTGGCTTTGAACGCGATCGTCGCGTCGGTCTGCATGATGATCAAGGTGCCGGCGCAGTACATCCTGCGGACGGGGGGTGTGCGCGTCGACGCCAACGACGACGCGAGCGCCGGTGGTGACGATGGCGACGCCCTGATGGCCGGAGAGCTAACGTCGGACGCGCGCGACAGCGAAGGCGGATACGGCGCGTTTGGCACCTTCGATGGCAGCGAACGCAAGTACTCCGTGTGCTGGAACGGGTACACCGGGTCCGACGGCGAGTACCCGTACGGCGTGCCCGCGGAACCGTACCTGCATCATCCGCCCTGGTTGTTGTGCATGGACTACGCGGAGTACTACCGCACCTTCGACTTCGACGGTGTGATCACGCTGATGGCGGACGCGGTGGGGTTTACCGCCGACAGCTTGGATCGATGGTACATGGGCTGTTTCAACTACATGCAGTACGCGATGGCGCACGCCGTGGACCTCGACGATGCCGGCGTTTGCGAAAATCTTTTTTCCGTGCATCCACCCACCTGGGACAAAAAGCGGAAACGCTGCGTCGCCACACCGCCGTCGGTGGCGCTGGCCGTGAGGGCCTCCGCGCAGGCCGTGATCGGCGGAGTTCGCATCGGCGCGCGACTGCTGGCGTACCTGCCGGTGATCGTGTACGAGTTGCGCGATCGCTGGGAGCATTTTTTCGTCGACGCGTCCGAAGACGCGACGCAGATTCGACGCGCGCGCGACCGTGAGGGGTTGGTGCATCAGCTTCTGGAAACGCCGAACACGCAGGGATGCCGGCGTTCGGACTCGGTGTACCCGGAGACCAGCGCCGGCGGCACGGAAAACGTGGATGTCACGGTGCGCGCTGTGCTCGGTTGATGCGTACGCCGCCAGGGGACGCGTGCCTCACGCGTTTTGTTTTGTTTCACGCCGCAGGTGCTCAACTATTGCGCGCGCAACTACGTCATCGATCAGATGTCCTTGCCCGCGCTGGTGGTGACGGATCACGCCAAAGCCTTCAACATCACCAAAACTATAAATCTGTACCTCGCGGGCCACCACGCGGCGTTCGCCGCTATGCGTTTCACCTACCGCTACGCCGCCACCTTGATATTCGGAGCATACCAGGCAAGTCGCGGTCCCCGGTGAGCGATTGGATTGGCATCGCCCCAAGCGTTGTCACCTGACGCGCTGGATGGCGTCGCGCAGGTGCCACCGGCGAATCCGTCCTACCCTGCGCCGCCGCCCGCGCCCACGCCTCCACCATCGCCGCCCCCGTGCAAGATTCCAATTGTGCGCACGACAGGCGATACGGACAACACAACGACCGTGCACCTGGGCTTGGACGCGTGGGTCGCGTACGGCTGCGGAGTCGGCATCTCCGCCGTTTACAGAGAATTCATCAAGTCGCATGCCGCGGAAGGGTACGCCGTGCACAAGATCGGCGCGCACAGATCAGCTTATGGAACCGATCCGCAGGACCTTACGGTGAATTGCTCGTTCCTGGACGCGTACGGCGATTACAGCGCGCTTCTGCCACCGGACGAGTGCGCCAACCGATACGAGGACGGCGAGTGCGTGATATCTGGGCACCCCGCGTACGGCGACATGAGCAACGTCGATACCACGGACCTGCGCACGTCCCCAAACGTTTACCTTTTCGACGACACCGAACAGGAGCAGTGCACCTGCGACTCGGACGGATCGTTTTCGGATGCCACGCCCACCTATTATAACTGCCCAACGGCCGCGCAGTACGATTCCAGGACGATCACCTTCGGCACGGGGCGTAGCGGCGTGCGATCCTATCTCGCGGACGTGGACGGCGCGACCCTGGAGGGCGCGGGTGACGTGCGATATCCGGTCTGCCGCGTCTTGCAGGTGGCGATACTGGACGGCGACGCGACGACGGACGCCGAGCTGACGTACGCGTACGGCATGCCGCACCGCGAACGGTGTCGCATGACCGAAGCTCAGTACTCGGACGGTCTGGTTTCCTCCGGCTACGGCGTGCAGGCGGAGTGTGCGCTTGTGGCCGTGACGGACATCGCGAAGGACGAAGACCGCCAAGCCGCCACCTTCCTATTGGAGGATCCCGCCCGCGTCATGCGGTTCCCCGTGCGCATCGTGGAGCGCGAAGTCGTGGAAGGTCAGGCGCGGCCCAAAGATTTGATCGGCGCCTCCCCGGAATGGACCGCGCGTTACACGGAGCAGGTGTTCGCCGGGTACAACGTCACCGAAAAGCCCCAGCCGGACTGGCGGGCGTACGAAACCATCGGTGGCACGTACGGCGCGATGCATCAGCCGCTTTGTTCGTGCAACCCCCACGAGTTCGTGTCGCCCACGCCCTTGCACAAGGTCCGTCGCTGCATGCCGAGGACGCTGGTGGGCGCGCCAGCCTCCCCGCCCCCGCTGTCGGAACCGCCAGGTCCACCGCCCGATGCGCCATCCAACCCGCCGATGA
>LGRX02013164.1:16139-34202 GCA_001247695.2 Cymbomonas tetramitiformis | reverse complement strand
GCCATGTTCGCTGGGGGCACAGATCCCGGCTCCGTGTCCGCTATCAGGGCTTCAGTCGGTGAAGCCATGTTCGCTGGGGGCACAGATCCCGGGTCATGAAATTGGCCCTATAGAGTGAAGAATTGTACGCAAAGCATATTGGGTATCACTCAGCAAGAGCAAGCACAAGTCTTTTGCAGAGCAAGGCCGGAAGGTGGCATGCGAGAACAGGGGTGGGAGGGTACGCTCAGAGCTCTAAGCTCAGCTCCTCGGAGAGGGTGACCCGGCTGGGTCAAAGTGAAACACGCTACTGAACACAGTGCAGAAAAGCAAAAACCGCTGAAATGAGAAATGCAATTCAGTCACAGGGTCTGAAGCACCGTCGCCAGTGCATCACAAGATGAAGTCAGCACTGGCGCGGCGCATGAGCCTGAGGCATAGCGCACGCACGCGGGGAGCCGGGGATAGCGCAGCGGCTACACTGCAGTGCAGCCGCTCGCGCGTCCTATTGCGAAGCGCCAGCGCAACGAAAGCCTGTCTATGCGCATGGACACAAAAGCAGGATCCATCGCGAGGAAAGTCAGCAAGGGCACGAGGCTGGTCAAGACCCCCTCATACAGCCACTTCGCACTGATGCACAGTACGTCAAAACTTTTCGAAACAGGCCAACACACCAGAGCATACACGAGCAGAGGCCGGCACGCCAGGGCATACACGAGCAGAGGCCGGCACGCCAGGGCATACACGAGCAGAGGCCGGCACGCCAGGGCATACACGAGCAGAGGCCGGCACGCCAGGGCATACACGACAGAGGCCAACACGCCAGGGCATACACGAGCAGAGGCTGCACGCCAGGGCATACACGAGCAGAGCCGGGGCACGCCAGAGCATACACGAGCAGAGGCCGGCACGCCAGGGCATACACGAGCAGAGGCCGGCACGCCTGTGGGCATACACGAGCAGAGGCCGGCACGCCAGGGCATGCGACGGCAGAGGCCAACACACGCCTGTGGGCATACACGAGCAGAGGCCGGCACGCCAGGGCATACACGAGCAGAGGTCGGCACGCCAGGGCATACACGAGCAGAGGCCGGCACTCAGGGCATACACGGTAAGGAGAGCCAACACGCCAGGGCATACACGAGCAGAGGCCGGCACGCCAGGGCATACACGAGCAGAGGCCGGCACGCCAGGGTATACACGAGCAGAGGCCGGCACGCCAGGGCATACACGAGCACAGGCCGGCACTGCCCTTGCCCCACACTTTACTTCTTCCACAAGGGCTCAGTGATTATACCCTACGTGCGGGAGGGCGAGAGCATGATGGGGAGGAGAGTGAGTGTAGGCACAAGCCTTGCCAAGAACCCCTCGTATGATAACTAAAGATAGTATGACAATGTGTGGCACACGACACAAAGGAATCTCAGCCCTGTCGTCAATGACACCAAGAAGGCAAACCGCCACAGGCCCATATGCCAGAGGATCGCACTGCGCACGGAACCACGTGCCAGCTGGAGCACCCACGCCCCGCACAGCAAACAGCGAGGCGGCACGGGCGCTGTTGACACAAGTGAAGCACGTTAAGGGGTCGTTTACAACATAACTGCACTTCGTGATACTACATCGCAGGCCACATTAAAGGCGTGCAAGTCGTATCTATCCGTGTTCAGTACCACTAGTGCAGGGCGTGTGCTGCTGTGCTGCTGTGTATGCTGAGGCGGGGTTCAACCTGGCGCTGACAATCCCAGGGGAATGTCCGACGGAAAACGCGATGCGAGTGGTCCGGTTTCCATATGAGCCGTGCCGCTGCCCTGCACACAAAGGTCCCCACACGCAAAACCGAACGACTTCAGCATGCTCAGTCCAGCCTATCATAAAGGCAGGACGCGCGCTTCAAACATGCATATGGAGCCTTCTCGAGATGTCATCAATAGGATGAGCAACGAAGAAAACAGAAAGGAGCGAAGAAAAAATAGATGAGGTCCGCCACGTCTCGCTTTGTGCACTTTCTCACTCTGCGTTTTAAAAAGTAGCCTGCTCAAGAGGCTCGGACACAAAAGTGACGTACCTGCTGGCGCGGAATGCTCACAAACTATAGGAGAAAAGAGGAAGGGGAACACATTCAAGACGCCACTACAAAACCCCTTCTTGGAAGTGTGACACACAGAAGAACGATGATGAGCATAGCCGGAATAGCGGAACCTTGTCACTTCACCGTGCGTGCTCCGACCAAGACTAGCGGGTGCCCACCTCCCCTTGATCGTGACAGGCGTTAGGGTTTGTGCTGCCACCGCCGGCTCCATCCACTGCCCCGGCTGGCACCGCACCACAGAAAAAAATACTCTTCTGAGCACGCACACTTCCCATCAACCGTATGTTACATATGTAGTGCAGCCTTCTTAGAAAATCAGACAGCTGCACTCTGATGCCCGACAGCAAGTTTTACGGCCAGCAGCAAGGCAGTGCACGGAGTGGGATGTTCATTGTCGGTCGTCGGAGTCCCGACAGTGGGAGTCTCCCTGTTCTTTGCTTTCGTATCTCTCCCATCCAGACCAAGCTCTGAACTTGCTGGTTGGAACCTCGAAATTCACCTTGACCTCCGAGGGCAGGTCTCAGGGACTCAGCGTTACACCTTCGAGTCCGCGCATACTTGGAGTGAAAGCTTGTGAGACATTTTATTGGTCTTATCAGAGTTATGTTGAATGTCAAACGGCATTTCGTTTCAGTGATTAATCCAGAAAAAACGCGCAGCATGCATCGCAGTCAATTTTCTTTATATATTTGCGGCACAGTCACCGAAACGATAACGATCTCGTAATAGAACTCTGCCAGAGTAATTTTCCAGTCCAAGCAAACTGTTATACGCAGCACTTTCTATTTGGAGCGCTCGATGCTGAAGGCCCAACGTTGATAACTTCATTTCTTACTTATTTTCTGTGGCGGTGCTTAAAGACGTGTGTGCGTATGAAAAATATGAACCCACGGAGGCCCAGCTTCAATTTGTCAGAAAAAGAAATATGCGAGGAAGCGCTTCGGTGTTGGCTTTCACCTCCTATGCCTGGAGAACTGTTTCCACCTTCAACGCTTCCTCCTTCTGCGAAGGTCTTCTGTTTGGCGTTTATTGTGTCTGTAAGGTTGCAGTTCCGCGCTCCCCGTGGGTTGTAAGTTTGACAGGTGGGTTGTATAAATTTGACAAGAGACCTCACACCAACTTTGGGTGCACAACTTCAGCGCCATTGTGAGGCTCACGGGCTCTATACTAGCTATGATAAAAAGTAAGAAAATGTGTTGTGCGTGTGCAACACTGTTAATTTGGGGCAGAGGTGTGACACGGTGACTTGCAACACAGTTGTAACTCGTACCCTCATCAATGCAAGCACAACTGAGACTCCGGGGATCTCTGGCATAATCAGCTTAGCCACATTGTACTAGTGCGCACCTATGGTCGGCCGCCCAAGTTTTTGCAGATTACTGAAAAACATTTCGAATATTTCATCTTTACAGTTTCGACATCGTCTTTCAAGTGTCGACATCACCGGCGGGTCACATAGTGTCTGAAAGTCCTCGGAGTCGCGGCATTCTTCCCAGCACTTTCGAACGACTACAGACTGGCATACTGGTACCCGGATGCTTCTGCGTCCCTGTGCATACGTCCCGTCTGTTTTAGCACAGTGTTCAAGATAGAGGCGCTTCGCATGACCACCACCCAACGATTGATCGAACTTGGTCTCGCCTTTCTTGAAAGCTACTTCATTCAAACAGAACCTACAGTAAGCTCCTTCTCTTGCCGCCTGTTTTTTCCCCACGCCAACATCAATAAACCTTGGATAGCCGTCGGAACTCTGGCCACCGTGGAGACACAGGAAATCCCACACATCCCAACCCTGGTCTTTCGAAGACATACTAAAGCTGTTTTTTAGTCACCAAATATTTTCCACGCGGGGGGGCGGGACCTTTCTACCAATCTATCTCCAGACAGCTCAAGGAAGCAGGAAATGAATGATAGGCCTCTTTCGCCTGTGAGTGTCACCTGCAACAGAGCTGGTTTGAAGCTTCAAATTTCTGTTTGTGATGTCTGATGTGATGCCTCTTTTATATAGGGGGCACGTGAACGTACAGGTGGGGGAAAAATAAACCCCCCCTTATCATCCAGCATCAATGATATCCTCATCACGTGAAGAGTGAGAGACTCTGAAATTTTCAACTTTTTACTTATAACTTCATGAACGTTCACATCACGTCAGCGGGCTCGACGAGAGCTACCGTAAACATCCTAACAAAACATGAGCTCGTCTGATGAGCTCACGTCAGACGAGACACGACGAGAGGGAGCAGGCGAGGGACATTATCATTATGTGACTGCTCACGATCTGTGCATGCTTGCCTTATGTTAAGACTTCGTGCGATGGGAATTCGATTTCAGCAACTGTAATAATGCAGTTTCCGCTCGCAGAAGAAAACTAAGATGCTATGCGTGCGAATATCAACGCGACCTTCGCTATTGAGTGCGGCATGGCAGACCCATGAAAATGGTGAAACGATAGCTAATGCAGTTGAAAATAGCCATACGAAAGTCCAACTGGCGGAGGCTTACAGGAAACATATGATTATGTAAGTTATACAACATCTTACCCTGTGGAGCCGAAACGATGGCAAACGAAGAGCTTGAGAGAGCCGAGGGGCGAACTGAACATTCCGAGCGGCGAAACGAGCACCGTCAGAAGTCGAGGTATGCTGTAGCGAATATACTCTCACTTTACGCTTGTAGGTTTGACCGGGAGACTTACGGAAGTCGCTATGCGTGGACAGATCGAGAGCAAGTGAATCTGTTACGTGCCCGAGCACTATTTTCGAAGTGGTTCAAGGTCTTGACGGAATAACACGCACCACCGCGCACACGCGGCAGCGGTATGACACGCACACAGCCTGCCTTTTTGACCTGCTCCGTTCCATCTACTACCAAATTCATGACCCTAAGTTGTGGGTTGAGCGTCGACACGAGGGCACAGATATCTTGGCAAAGGCGGGTTCTCCGTGTGTTACGCAATTGAGGACCAGCACACTGGGGATATCTTGGCAGGGAAGGTTCGTCGCTGGTGCCTTGCGCTTGCGTGTTTTCTTATGCATTCAAGCATAATCCTTTCAAGCATAATCCACGTTTCAAATCGGTTTGGCTTCGCATTTGCGTAAGGAAGAGTGCGTAAGAGGCGATTCTCACATTTCAAATTCCGAACGCTGGAGATCACGATTTGCCGCAGGGCTAGTGGACTTCCGCTCGCGTTACGTACGTTGAATGGCAATACCTCTCACCGCATGTTAGAAACGACAGTTGCGAACAAGCAGGCGCTCTCCGTTTTGATATTAGACTCTGCACGTCGACTGCTTGGACCGGATGCCTTGAACTTCTGGTGTCATGCTGGCAGTCGTGGACGCTCGGGCTCGAATATCCGGGCTCCTTTCCGTATATGGCGCGTATCCTTTCCGCACATGGCGCCCAACAAGACTTCAAGCGCCTGCCTTGCGGGGCAACGCTGAAACAATTTGCTCGGTGGCGGGCCCTCAGGTCGTCAGCAAAATCATCCTTGAGAAACCACGCTCTCGAGCAAAGCTCGAGACGGAGATCCTCATCCACGGCGCCGTCCGCCACCGGTAAGGGCAGCCTTCCAGTGAGCGTCGCTTATTCGGTGACCGTTCGCTCCCTAGCTGACGTGTCATGCGGGGTATGGCGCTGACCGCTCCCTGGGCGTACCTGTGCAGGAACATTGTGCGCTTCTGGCGCTGCTTCGAAGATGAGAACAACGTGTACATGATTCTCGAGCTGTGCAAGAACCAGGTGCGCCGGCCAACGCCTTCACCGCCGCAGGGCGGTCACTCACTCGCCGCCGGCGGTAGTCAGATTGCGTGTTTACTTGCCACATCCGCCGCAGGGCGGTCTTCAAATCGTTTCTGCTAGCCCCCACCTTAGGTCAGCCCCCCTGCAAACGCCTGAGGCCCGTTGATCACTCGCCGCCGCCGCTGCCGCTGCCTCAGGGAGGCCGTTCACTTGCACTCTCTGCGTTAGCTGGTCCGATTCACTCAGGCTGGCCGTTAAGCTGCCACCTCCACCTCAGGCTTGCCATTCCCTTGCCGTCGCCGCCTGAAGCCGGTCGGGCAGGTGGCGCAGCCTTCTGGTAGTGCACGAGCTGCCGCCGCAGCTCGCTCTGTCCACGGCTTGCTGCTATGCATTGCTTAGTGTTCGACCTGGGCTTTTCACGTTTGGCAGACCCTCGCGGAGCTCGTTAAGCGGAAGAAGCGGCTCCCCGAGCCGGTGGCGGCACGGTACCTGCACCAGACTCTCGATGGATTGCGATACTTACACTGTGAGTCCCCGCGCCTTTTCGCCCGCGAAGCGCCGTATTGCGGCTTCGCTTCCACCGTCGAGCATAGGGCTGGGTGAATCGTGCGTGGTCTGTGGCCATGCAAGCGGGAAACATATCGAGCATACCCTACCAGCTCCGGTTTGCCGTCCCGATGGCGCTGCCAAGATGCCTGAAAGAGACCATCTTCCTCGCTCCGTTTCCGGGCCTGAGTCTGAGTGCTGCGCCCGCCGTGCATCGCAGCAAAGCACGTGATCCACCGGGACCTCAAGCTGGGCAACCTCTTCCTCGACGATGAAACGGTGAAGGTTTGTGCCCCTTACGCCACCAAGCGCCTGGGGGATGCTTGTGAATCGTCCTTGTGGTGGCCTCGAGCCGAGGAGCACGAGGCAACCTCGGCCCTGTGACACACAATGCACTTCTGACGATCTCCTGCGCCCTGCCGCATCCCTGGCATGTGCGTGACCGAGACATCTATTGCCGTCACCAGCGACTGCGGACTCTCGCATGCTGCGCACCCGAGGGCTCCGAAGATGGAGTATCTGCAAGCCTCAGTGCGCGCACACGTCAGCCATCGCACTGCGGCACACTGTGGTGGGGCTCTGCGAGGGCTCTTCGCTTGGCCTCAGTGCGCGAGCCCTAACCTGTGAAGGCGGCCGGCTCACGCGGAGACGTGCCTGCCCTGCGGCGCGTGGGGAGGTGCCTCTGGCGGCTGCCTGTGATGGGAGGCGCCTCCTCGTGGTGCGAGACGAGGAGACCGAAGGTTGGGGGTGTCTAAGAGGATGCGGTCGGGGAAGGGGCTGCAGATTGGTGACTTCGGGCTTGCTTGCCAGCTGGAGTACGAAGGCCAGCGGAAGAACACCATGTGCGGTACCCCCAACTACATCGCCCCGGAAGTGCTCGGGAGTTCCGTGGGCCACAGCTACGAGGTGCGCGCCGCCGCCTTGCTGCCCCAAACCTCTGAACGCGGCTGCCGGCTGAAGTGGCCCGCGCCGAATTCGACGCTCTCTGTCGATATCGTAAGAAACAACCTCTGCTTCGGTGGCGACGAGTCCTCCATGTCGATGCCGAACAGTGGCTGAAGCTTGGTGCGCAACGGGGCCCAAGCTGGCGGAACGGAGGCACAGGGCATCGTCGCCCTCGGCCCTTCGCACTGGGCACACGCATAGAAGCGTTCTGCAAAGTGTTTCCGGCTCAATCTCAATCGCATCACGCTAAAGTAGCTCGACTTTGAGTGGTCTGTCACGGCTGCCGCATCCACCCACGCCCCGGCCTGCCTGGAGGGGTCTACCACCACCACTGTTGCAACACTTCCAACAGCCCAGCCCGCTTGGAGGGGTCTGCCACCACCACTGTTGCAACACTTCCAACAGCCCGGCCTGCCTGAGGGGTCTGCCACCACCACTGTTGCAACACTTCCAACAGCCCGGCCTGCTTGGAGGGGTCTGCCACCACCACTGTTGCAACACTTCCAACAGCCCGGCCCGCTTGGAGGGTCTGCCACCACCACTGTTGCAACACTTCCAACAGCCCGGCCCGCTTGGAGGGGTCTGCCACCACCACTGTTGCAACACTTCCAACAGCCCGGCCCGCGGAGGGTCTCTGCCACCACCACTGTTGCAACACTTCCAACAGCCCGGCCCGGAGGGGGTCTGCCACCACCACTGTTGCAACACTTCCAACAGCCCGGCCCGCTTGGAGGGGTCTGCCACCACCACTGTTGCAACACTTCCAACAGCCCGGCCTGCCTGGAGGGGACTGCCGCTGCTGTCAGCCATTTTCGTATGGGCTGGCTTCAGCCTGCCTTCGATCTGCGGTGCAATCTCGACCGTGCGTGTTTCAGCAATCGCGTGCGACACTGTCGACGGGCATTGCACGGTGAGTTCCGATGTGTGCGCTGCGCAGGTGGATATCTGGTCGCTCGGGGTGATCCTTTACGCAATGCTGATTGGCCGGCCACCCTTCGAGACCTCCGATGTGAAGTCCACCTACCGGCGGATAAAGGCAAACGCGTACAAGTTCCCAGAGGATACCTCCATCTCGGTGCCGCCCGCATTTCGCGAACCTTCAAATCCCCACATGAGCCCCTCCGCCACACTCCCAACCCCGCCGCCCTCCAAACTGCCAGGCGATCTCGAAGCATGAGGAAGCCCACACGCGCGCTGACCTGGCACTTGTGTATCGTGCAGGCGGAGGCGCAAGATTTAATTCGGGCGACTCTCTCTGCGAACCCCGCAGATCGCCCGACCATCACGGAGTTCTATGCGCACCCCTTCTTGCAGCGCTACTACGGTGATGACCCGCGTGCCGCTGACACTGGTTGTTGGCATGTCCGGATCATGGCCGGTAGCGCTGAGTCAGATTGTCATCATCCGCAAGAGTACACGTAGGAGCACAGAACGCATGCGATCTGAACCTCATCCGATGAAAAGCATTATCCGTGTTTGCACTCCACCTGGCGGGCTGGTACGGGATCCGGTATGACCGATGCATCGCGATCTGTCTCTCTGCAAGCCCAGAAAGTGGATGCCAGGGGTGCCGGGCTGTGAAACATCGCGCTCTGTCCCTCTGCAAGCCCCGAGAGTGGATGCCAGGGGTGCCAGGCTGTTAAACATCGAGGGCGCTGTCTCTCTGCAAGCCCCGATGCCAGGGGTGCCGGGCTGTGAAACATCGCGCTCTGTCCCTTTGCAAGCCCGAGTGGATGCCAGGGGTGCCGGGCTGTGAAACATCGCGCTCTGTCTCTCTGCAAGCCCAGAGAGTGGATGCCAGGGGTGCCGGGCTGTGAAACATCGCGCTCTGTCTCTCTGCAAGCCCCGAGAGTGGATGCCAGGGGTGCCGGGCTGTGAAACATCGCGCTCTGTCTCTCTGCAAGCCCAGAGAGTGGATGCCAGGGGTGCCGGGCTGTGAAACATCGCGCTCTGTCTCTCTGCAAGCCCCGAGAGTGGATGCCAGGGGTGCCGGGCTGTGAAACATCGCGCTCTGTCTCTCTGCAAGCCCAGAGAGTGGATGCCAGGGGTGCCGGGCTGTGAAACATCGCGCTCTGTCTCTCTGCAAGCCCCGAGAGTGGATGCCAGGGGTGCCGGGCTGTGAAACATCGCGCTCTGTCTCTCTGCAAGCCCAGACAGTGGATGCCAGGGGTGCCGGGCTGTGAACCATCGAGGGCGCACGCTAGTGGACAGACCCGGAGG
The DNA here is from genome assembly GCA_001247695.2 of Cymbomonas tetramitiformis. Taxonomy (NCBI): domain Eukaryota; kingdom Viridiplantae; phylum Chlorophyta; class Pyramimonadophyceae; order Pyramimonadales; family Pyramimonadaceae; genus Cymbomonas; species Cymbomonas tetramitiformis. Next base: position 24,679 of record LGRX02013164.1, on the reverse strand, counting down.
CGCCAGGCAGAGTCACCCAGCCTCTGCCTAGTCACCCAGCCTCCGCCTAGTCACCCAGCCTCTGCCTAGTCACCCAGCCTCCGCCTAGTCACCCAGCCTCTGCCTAGTCACCCAGCCTCCGCCTAGTCTAGAATTTATTCGCATCGCCGCTCTGCCACTTTGACAAAGTACCTTGCGACCGCTGACTAGGATCAAGGGCGCGTGCGTGATTGGCCAAGCTGCGGCGCAAGTCTCGGAGGTGGGTGGGACTCGAGGAAATAGATAGTATGCTCGCGGTACATCACAGCCGGGTTCGCAAAGCCGGTCTGGATTGTTGTGTCTGAGAGGTGGCCTGGAGGTAGTGGACCCCGTCTTGCAGGAGGCCCTGGTAGCCCCGGGACCAATCACCGCTTCTCCCCAATGAAACCACCGCCGCAGCTCACTTTCTTCTCGCAGCCCTCCGAGCAGTTGAGGCTCGTGTCCAGCCAGGCCGCGTACCCAGACCCCAGACCCCCCCTTGAGCCACCTTCCACCACCTACCCACCGGAGCGCAACGATGCGCGATATACCATCGCACCCGCGCAGCGTGACGCAGGCGCGGCCGGCGAGGTGAGGCTCGGGCGGCAGTCCTCGCTTGCAGACCCAGCTCCGAGGTGCTCGCCACCGCCGCTGCAAGATGCTCGGCTCATCCAGGGACGTCAACAGGATGCTGGGGGCGCGCCGGAGCGGCCAGACACCCGACCCTATCAACTCCCCTGCGATGCGAGGCATCCCCAGCATCACTCCAGTGATGCCAGGCACGCTCGTCTGCATCATGACTCGAGACAAGCGCGTCACCAGGAGCAGGGCGTGCAGCCGCCACAGGCGCGTCACCAGGAGCAGGGCGTGCAGCCGCCACAGGCGCGTCACCAGGAGCAGGGCGTGCAGCCGCCACAGCCGCGTCACCAGGAGCAGGGCGTGCAGCCGCCACAGGCGCGTCACCAGGAGCAGGGCGTGCAGCCGCCACAGGCGCGTCACCAGGAGCAGGGCGTGCAGCCGCCACAGCCGCGTCACCAGGAGCAGGGCGTGCAGCCGCCACAGGCGCGTCACCAGGAGCAGGGCGTGCAGCCGCCACAGCCGCGTCACCAGGAGCAGGGCGTGCAGCCGCCACAGCCGCGTCACCAGGAGCAGGGCGTGCAGCCGCCACAGCGTCACCACCACAGCAGGCAACCCCAGCGCCACGAGCCAAATAGAGAGCAGCGGCAGCATCATGAAAGCAGGCACGACGACCGTCACCTAAAAGAAGGCGGGGAGTCTTCGCAGCGGCACAGCAGCAGGCAGGCGCAACCAACCAAGCGTGACGCTCGAGACGCCCAGCAACGGCATCACGGCGCCCATCATGGCCAGCAGCGCCATCCATCAACTCGCGCCGGCGTGGAGCTGCTCAAGGATCCGTCCTGCACGAGCCCTCATTCGCAGATGGGAAGCGCGAAGGCGGCCTGGACTGAGCCCGCCACCGCAGCTTCCGCCCCCCATCGGCACAAAGCCCACGAAGAGCCCCGCAGCACTTCGAGCCCGCCCCTCACTGCGGGGTGCGAGCACAGCACGCGCAGAGGCGCTGCCAGACACACCCCCTTCCCAGCCCTCGACGAACAGCCCCTCCGTGCCCAATCCGGAGAGCTGGCTGTCCCCCTTGATGGGACGAGGGCTCAGCCAATGGACACCCTGTCACACAGAGCTCAGTCCGCCCCCAGTGGCCGGGAGGATCCGTCAAGGGCGACAGTCGGCCCCAGTGCTGCAACAGCCGTTGGGGACGGAGTATGCGGGCTGCGAGCGGGCGGCTTGGGGGCGGGCGAAGAGGCATTTGTGGGAGGAGCGCAGCAAGCATCACTGGTGCATGCCGCCCGACAGCAGCGCGGCGCGGGGGGATTCATTGCGCCCCTGCGGGAGGCGCCCCGGCCGCTCGACGGCGCTGGGTCCGGGGAGCACGCTGGGGCAGTCGGAGTAGAGCCCCCGCAGAGAGGGGACTCGGAAAGGGACGAGGTGCAAGAGGGGGGGCACTTGGAGGACGAGGACGAGCTGCAGGTGTCCCTGATGCAGGTGCGGGCAGCGTGCCCCACCCATACCGGCCTCTCCGCTCTCCCACCCGGCTATCCATGTCTCGGCATCCTGCCACCATCCCCGCCTGCAAGTCCTACAATCTGTGGGAGGTGTCGCTGAGGTGGGTGCGGGCGACCTGATGCTGTACAGTGGTGGTGGTACAAACTGAGTAGTGGTTGCTGAATCAATGGCGCTGACCTTATGACGACTGCCACCACATCTGCCACCACATAGGGCCATATCAGTATGGATGTCACCATGCCGAGTAGTGCACCCGTTCTTGACAGGCTCGCTCCATCATTGAGGTTGTTGACTCGGCCTGCTGGGCCGACGCTTCGTTGCCGACGCCCCTTAGCCACAACCTCCGCCCATCATCAGTGCACTTTTGAGGTAGCGCCGAGGTGGGCTTGATTGATTGTGCGACTCGATGTGGAGGTTGCGTGATTCGGGAGGGGAGGGGGAGGGGGAGCGATGCGCAGGAGGAGCTTGAGCGACGATGCTCGCTTCTGCCTGGGGAGGCGGAGGGCGTGGGAGGTAAGGTCCGGGCCGGTGCGCACTCACAGGCAACCTCCAGCACGGACAGGCAGCGCTCAACGGTGCCGGCGCAGGTGCCGGCGAGGACGTCGCCATCTGTCTGGGTGTGCAAATGGGTGGACTACTCGAGCAAATACGGCGTTGGCTACCAGCTGTCGGACGGTGCATGTGGGGTGGTGTTCAATGATGGCTCGAAGATCGTGCAGGCAGCGGGGCCGGGGGGGCGGCTGGAGTACCGGGCACGTGCGCGGAGCCGGACAGACCGAGTCCAGGTGAGCCGGGAGACCTCGAGGCGTTCACCGGTGCTCCATGTGCATTAGGGGGATGCTCGGAGGGACGCAGATGGAGAAAACTGGTACTGCTAGAAATGCTGAAAATGTTACACAGAAGTGCGACTGCATAAAGGGGTGTTACAGGGAAGTGCGACTGCATAAAGGGGTGTTATATGGAAGTGCGACTGCATGAAGGGGTGTAACAGGGAGGTGCGTCTGCATGAAGGGGTGTTACATAGACGTGCGTCTGCATAAAAGGGTGTTACATGGAAGTCCGTCTGCATGAAGGGGTGGCTGCTCACACCGCTGAATGGAGATGTGTGCGGCTTCGTTTGCATCTTTCCTCTTGGCGAGTGGTATAAACCAGGCGCGGTCATTCACAGTGGCGTGCAAGCAGCAGTTCTAAGGTAGGGTCTGGTGGCGAGGATACTGGTTGTCAAAGAAATAGATCCAAGAGTCGGTGCATAAACAAAAGCTGGTGGGTGGATGCCAGCGGGCTTTGGCGGGCTGGCTGCGGCGGGCGAGCGGACCAGTCACGGAAGTGCTCAGGTGGCTCAGTGACTTACAGGGTCTCGATCTCCCGCGCCGAGCCCGGAGCGGATTCTCTTGGCTCAAGGAAATCGTGGGGCAAGAAGCCCTGGGTAGGGGAAGGCGCGCGCATTGCACACGCACGAGACAGTGGGGTATGTCCATTGGGCGGAATCCGAGACTGGAAGCCCACCCTCATATTCGCGGCCGTCTACCTCAGTTTGAGCTGCGGGCCTTCGCGGGGAACTTGCGGCGATCTGAACGAGTCCGCGGGGAGGCGCTCTCTTGGCTGCCTTTCGAGCCTGCCAAAGGACAGACGATGGAGGCTAGGCCTCAAACAGTAATGGTTCAGCATCATCAGTGTAGAGAGCTCCCCGCTCTGAATTCGCGTGGTTCCCAGCATTGCCTTGTGTTGCCCGAAGCGGGAATGCGCGCGGATTTTGCGTCTCAGGGCGATGATTGGTTGAGATTTTGCGTCTCAGGGCGATGATTGGTTGAGATTCTGCGTCTCAAGGCGATGATTGGTTGAGGTTTTGCGTCTCAGGGCGATGATTGGTTGAGGTTTTGAGGGTCTTAGGCGTCGATTGGCTCGGAAGCAGAGCAAAGCAGAGCTGGCCGCTTTTCGCATGCGGATCTCCCATGCACTTCTCTCGATTTAGTATCCGGCACGGTAACAGTTGTCCTTCACTACATTTGAGCGGCGGGATCATATGACGCTCGCGTGCTCACCTGATAAAGCGCACCCGTTGCCAATCCAGGAGGAAGTGATGATGTTTGCATGCCCGGAGGAAGCCCCTCCTTCCATGCAGAAAAAGGTGCTTCCCCTGCGCCCGCAGCCCCGTCCTCTTCATCTGCTCCATTAACAGGTTTCCGATGCGCCCTTAACTGCTGTGAGCCGTTCGATCTGAGCACACCCGTGAGCAACTTGCCTTGATTCGAGCACCAGAAGCAGCTTGGATCCCAGGCACGCACACGCCATGCTCAAGCTAAGATCGGCGTGTGACCACAGGTGGTGTTACTGGCGCACTTTCGAAGCTACCTAGAGCGCCGCAACAAAGGCCGGCCACCGTTGGCACCAGCCACGGATGCCCGGCTGCACTACGTAAAAAAATGGCTCAAAACCAATCATGCAATTATCTTCCGCCTGAGCAATAAAACAATCCAGGTGGATTTCAACGACTCCACCGAAATTGTGTTGTCGAGCGAGTCTCGTTGTGTAACATATGTAAATAAGGTGACTCCCTCTTTGTCGCCAACGTCCCGGTTGTGAGAAATTTGTTGATTGGCTTTTGTGATGAGGTGTGCACCCTCTGGTCGTGAGGGGACCGTGATCAGCATCAATTGCGCTTTGGCTTACAGGTTTTCATTGGACGATGATTGCCGTATATGTGCCATGATGTGTTGCTAGTTTCTCAGCGATGAGGAGTCACCCGTGGCTTACTAGTGGGTTTGTGGATTAACAGGAGTTGCAGCGGGTGACATATTCACTTTCTGATCTGCCTCAACAAGCTGATTTGCTAAAGCGGCTGAAATATACCAAAGAAATTCTGCTCCAGCTAATCAATAGGCAGAAATAGCATTGCGTTTGACAAGAAGGGCTATTGCCTGACAAGATATCATTTGAGATATACACTCGAGTTGCTTCTACTTGAATGTGGAGATATGTGCTGATATGCATCCCCCCCCCCTCCCTGCGTGTTTGTATGTGATTTTTGTGGGGAGCACTTAGATGCCCGCGTGTTTTTTTAATTTTTTACCATGGGGTGTCCATGCCGTGTGGTGTGACTGCATTCATAGCATAACTATGGGCCAACGGGTCCCATCCATCGACCGTGAGCCATTGGGGGGCATGCCAGCAGGGTCCGCTTACTCCGTAACCCAGAGACCAACAATTGTTGGGCGATGATCGGTCGCATCGTATCATCTTTCCATGCTGCTCTGCATTTGGGTTGGGGATGTGTATGACTTGGTGGTGTCTTGTCATGGCCCCGCCCTGCTCCTGATTTGCTTCTCACATCCACTGGGATGATGGTGGGCTGGCTTTTGTCAGCTGATCTCATGCCACTCAATGTGTGTGCGTGATTATCCTTGGACCGACTCCTTTGGCACCCCGTAGCCGCAGCAGACCGGCTGCACTATGTGTGTGTGTGTGTTTGTTCTTGGACACTTTTCTTTGACAACCAGTATCCAAACAACCACCACGCCACAGAAAGGAAATTTGCGCACGTGTACATGTGAGAATGGGTTTGGACTTCCTGTGGTGATGGATTTCAAATCATGCAAACAGGAATCTGCATCAGAGAATCAGCTGAGAACCCTGCTCAGAGGATGAGACCACTTCACAAACTGTTTATTGTGGCTAGAACACTCTCCGTTTTGTCGTATCGTTGTGAGATTTTTTTGTCACAATACCAAAATCTCAGGAAATTGGCCAGTTAGACTTTTCATGCTGCATCTATTTAGAAACTTGCAAGATTCTTTCGTTCCCTTATATGGGCAATTCTATTTTTGCAGTTTTTCTCTCGTTATTTTCTCTGGCCCGGAAGGACGATTAAGGCTGAAACGTTCGCCCAATGAAGTCTCGTTGAAATATATGATTTATATGCAGGAAATTTGAACAATCTATGTGTATTCAGTATCGTTGTCTTGTAAGAATATGGAGTTGTGATACGGTATGCAAAATGATTCCAATTAACATGATGGCACAGAAGTGTCAGCGATGTGGATTTATGATATATATCCTACATGATTCTACGATAGTCGCACATAGGGTAGGGGGGGAAGGGGATATGGCTCATTTGGGGTGAGGCCCCATTCCGACACCGTCTTGGTAGCGGGGGAGGGGGGGTTGACCTCATAGGCGTTAATGCGTCGCGAAGGGGGGGTCATATAGTAGTCAAAGTTACCCTACGAGCTTTCCGGGAGAAAAACGAGGTGTAACGGGGGGCGGAGGAGGGGGGCGCTGGCTGGAACCGCTGGACGATTTTGTAACGCGCTTTCCATATTTAAGAACTGGGCACTACCCTAGGTATCTTATGCAAGGATCAGGATGAGATTATCTGCGATCTATCAGTGCAGACATGCGACAGACGAGAGCAGCATGATAGTTTTGCTGCTCTGGCGAGACCAATCTCCTCTCGCCCCTACGCTTAGCAAGCTGAAGCAACCGCATCCTTCGGAGAGTACCTCCTGACGATACGATCACGGCGATACACGCAATTACTGCCGAAACTCGAGCAGTCGAGTGGGGAGGGAAACAACTAGAATATCGTTTATCAATCTGTTGCGTGTTCCTCAGGCGTACTCTTGCGGAAGCTTGCTGCTTGTTATCGATAAACCACCTCACGATAAGATGCTCGCATCATACTGAAAATTCCAGCGGAAGAGTGACGAGGAGCATTCCTGCTGCAAGCTGCTGTGGGATCTGTCGTTATGCTACACCTCCCAAACCAAGGCTTTCGCGGAAGCACTTCTTCAGCTCACGCGACAGAGTTCTCATTTACGAGCACCCCATCTTCCTGCAGGGCAGCTTCGTCTATAAACACCAAAGTCAAAGGGCAGTGCACCTGGAGATACGCAGATACGTGTATGTTTTCAAGACATCTAACCATATTCTTCGGCGCGTCTCGACTGCTCAGGAGAGCAAAGTTCCTCGAACCATCGGGTTCCACGGAACGTCGTACGTCCAAAAGCTTCAGATCATATGCAGGTAAACTGTGGAATCCCCGTAAACTTTTTGTTTAAGTGGTAGACGTTTCCTTCCTGATGCTCGCTTGGGTGTCATACCTTAAAGCGAACGAAACGCTATGATTGTTTTGTTCCCAACGAACTTTAGCCAACCCCTGTGACCGCATTTGACGCTTTGGCCGCATTGATAGATATTTTTCAATCAACTGAGAAATTTATGAGTCTTACACTGTCTTGTGTTAGAACGTATCACTCGTTGCTCCGCCGTCGATTTGATTTCAGATTACGACACGATGTCGCCAGGTGCTTTCCGCAAGAGTACAGAGAAACCTTTCCGCACCTTCGCGGCTGCGCGAGACGCAGGCGATGCCTCTCGCCCACGCCAACAACCCGACCATGACACCCAGATCTACCTGCAGGTGAAACCACCACACGCATCTCGCTTGCGCGCCGTGCGCCGCTTATCGCCAACGCGTATGCATACAAGGTTATCCGTGTGGCTCCTTGCCTGCTGGCTTGCGCGATCTCAGAGTTCGTCCCAGAGTCTCGCGGCCGCGCTCTGACGATGCGGGTCGCGATGCGCAGGGGCTCAACCCGGAGCAGCGCGAGGCCGTCCTCGCACCAGTGGGACCGATGCGTGTGCTTGCGGGACCCGTATGAACCCCTCTTCCCGCTTCAAACAATCCTTGTGGATCACGAACTCGTATCAGGGCTGATGAAATTCTTCGATGGACATCCATAAAAGCTATCGCTGCCGTTCTCTGTGCGCAGTGAATTGCCAACTGCACTTCTATCGCTGACTTGTGAGCTCTCTGCAAGCGTGATCGTGTCCCAGTGCCTTTGTGCTGTGGGATCCCCCCTGTTCCCCACTAAGCTGTCTCGCCATAGAGCCTCAAAGAAGACGCGACGATAAAGAAGTGCTGTGCACCACTGCACACCACTGTGCACCCTTCGTCTCGTTTGACGCGGGTGCAGCGTCCGGTCATCGCAGGGTTCCGGCAAGACGCGGGTGCTAACATGCCGTGTCGCGCATCTTCTTTCCACCGAGGTAGGGCCTGCTCCGAGGCTGTCCGGAAACCCGAATACGAAGGCCTCCTCCCAGCAAGCTCTCCTCGTGGATATATCAGTGGGTTGGGCTGGCTCTGGTGTTACGACGGTGTTAGGGTTCGCCAGCATCCCTAGAGCATCCACGCTGTTCGTATTTCTATCCCACGGCCTCCCTGCGCCTAGTTCACAGGGAGCTGCTTCGGATCCGGTGTCGACTCCCGTGACCGCGAGGCAGCCGACTGTCATCTGCGGATCCGATGCTCCTCGAGGCCCGCTGACCCCACCGGCCTCTCTGATGCGCCGCGACAGCGCCGCGACCCCACCGGCCTCTCTGATGCACCGCGACAGCGCCGCGACCCCACCGGCCTCTCTGATGCACCGCGACAGCGCCGCGACCCCACCGGCCTCTCTGAT
>LGRX02013164.1:0-13186 GCA_001247695.2 Cymbomonas tetramitiformis | reverse complement strand
CGCGACAGCGCCGCGACCCCGCCGGCCTCTCTGATGCACCGCGACAGGGCCGCGACCCCGCCGGCCTCTCTGATGCACCGCGACAGCGCCGCGACCCCGCCGGCCTCTCTGATGCACCGCGACAGCGCCGCGACCCCGCCGGCCTCTCTGATGCACCGCGACAGGGCCGCGCTCTGGACTCCTCCCGCATGAGAATGCCGTCTACACGCCGAAATTGTGGATCCAAACGACGCTCATGAAGCACGCGGGCCGAGCGCAATCTTAGCGGCTGCACACGTAATGCCCCGCATGCACGTGAGGGCGCAGCGCCTCCCTTGTGCCCGCGGCTCCAGGCTCGAGGGCGCCAAGATCCTCCCGACGCTCGCGGACTTTCTTTACGTTGGCTTTCCATAATTGGCTCGCAACCCGCTGTTGCTTTGTTTCGCAGGAGGTGGACCCTTCACAGATTTTGTGCATCACCTTCACCAACAAGGCGGCTGGCGAGGTGCGGCTCTCGGCGGCTGCGGCGGCTGCGGCGGCTGTCATGGCAACGTTTGGCGCGCCACACACCTCTCCAGCGCATGCCCATCCTGCTTTCACTGCCAACGTCACATGCATCTCTGAACACGTTGCCGCGTTCACGGCGGCGTGGGAGGCTCTGTGACAGCTTTATGGCGAGTGGCACACCAACAGAATATCCTATATGGCACGGGCCGTGCTCGAATGTCTAGTGCCACACGCCCTGAAGGGTCGGAGCCTGCAAGATATATTTGCCATGACGTCTGCAATGCCCGAGAGCGTAGGTGTCATAGTGCAAAGCTTGTCATCCGCCTGGGAGCGCCTGGCTTGCAACGCTCCCAGACGGATGGCGGTATGCTCACTGACCAAATTACGGATCGCAGAGTGCAGGGCACGTGCGCGCGCAGCGACCGTAGAGGACGCGCGCGCGCCGAGAAAATACAGGAGGATACCACGTGGCAGGCTCACGCGCTTGTAGTTAGCAGATGGCAGACGGCAACCGCATGCGTCCAGAAGGTGCAGCTGAGCGCACCTGGCAGACAGGCGCGCCAATGATGCCTAGCGCGGCGCCCGTTGCAGTAGCATGCATACGCCACGAAGGCGCAGCTGAGCGCACGTGGGTGATGTGGGCGCTTAAAGTGGCAGCTGGGCGTGCATGGCGGGCTGTGCCGCGGCGCACGGGGCGCACTGGCTCAGCGGCGAGAGGAGGGGCGGCGGGCTTGTGGGAGCAGCTGAAGGAGCGCTTGTCCACACTGCTCGGGGAGCAGGGCCAGCACCGCAAGCTCGCGGTACTGCCCCCGACAACACCCTCTCAGGATTCTACCAGGGCGGGCCCGGTTCACGCCGAAGCTGGCGCGGCTGCGCTCCGAGCACCCGGCGCGAGCCTCCGATGCGCGGAGGCAGTTTGATCGACGGACATGGTAGCTTGGGAGCCGCGGGGCGGTCGCTCTATCCGCATCGGGGGAGCGCCGCGAAGAGGATTCAAACGACTGGAAGTGCGTAGGGTGCTAGCCTGTGATAGGGTGGGTGGTGTGAGAATGGAGTTTGGATACTCTGTGTTTAGGGCCGTCATAGGATGAGGGTGACTGCAATAATGGGTTAGGGGCGATTGCGATTTCGACACTCAGAGGCCAGGGTGGATATCGCAGAAATGAGGAAAGGGTACCTTGCAAACGTTTGATGGATGGGGGGAGTTGATTCGCTCGAGTTGATTCGCTCAGAGGCGGGGACCTATAGCACACAGCCCCGCCATGCCGCACGAGAGCAGCCCTTGATGGTGGCGGGGGCGATGCAGGTGGGCACTTTTCACTCATTGGCTGCGCGAATGCTGAGGCAAATGCTGAGGAAGCCGATGCCCCCTGAAGGGCCGCAGAGGGCGCCAGGTGCGACGCCCTCGCGCTAGGCCAGCGAGCGCGTGTTACGCGCGCAGAGCAGTGTTGCGACAGTGACGATGAACACGCTCAAATCGTGCATGACGTGTTAGGGCCGCATCGAGCATGGATCACAGATGTTGCGGGGGCTCACGTCGGCGAGGGTGGGTGCGCATGGTCGTCTCCGGGCAGGCATGTCCGGGATCTCGGAGCTCATTCCCTCCGACCTCATCAAGCAGCGGGGTTACTTCGGTACTCCCCAACCTTGCAGCCCCCCTCAGCGCCCCTGCAGCCCCCTTCGCCCCTGCAGCCCCCCTTAGCGCCCCTGCAGCCACCCCTTAGCGCCCCTTAGCCCCCCTTAGCGCCCCTGCAACCACCCCTTAGCGCCCCTGCAGCCCCCCTTAGCGCCCCTGCAGCCGCCATCCTCGTAGCACTTCACGCGCCTGCTCCTCCTTGGAAAGCCCGACTTACTGACCCGCCCTGAGGTTCCCCCTTGCTCCCTGAGGTTCCCCCTTGCTCCCCCCGAGGTTCCCCCTTGCTCCCCGAGGGGTTCCCCCTTGCTCCCGCGCTCATGCCTCTGAACTCCCACGGGTAGCCCTGCTCTGAGCACCGCTGTTGTTCTCTTCGGAGGTATTCAGACCACGCAGAGTGCGGCAAGCGTGCATTCATAGCCAATCAGGGCGCATGGCGCGCATCACCGGGTGAGGGGCAGGGCCGCCACAGTGGTGTGAGGAGAGGCGGAGGAGACCTGGGTGGGGCACGGCGCACCCTCAGGTCTGGAGTCGAACTTCACCATCTACGACGGCGACGACTCCACCAAGCTGATCAAGCGCATCGTGTCGGAGGACAAGGACTCGCAGCAGTGCGCTCCTTTTTACTCTGAGAGGCCTCCGCAGACTTGCCCAACCCCGAGCAGGCCGGAGGCTGCGGGAAAACGTCACGGCAGCATGACGCACACATGCAGTTTAGCATTGCCCGGGCGGGCTGAAGACTGGATGGAGAGGGACTCCATGCAGCTCTGCCGACGCCGGCCCGCCCGCTGACAGAGCCCGGTCAAGGCAGGCGGCAGGCAGACGGGAGGCGGGAGGCGGGAGGCAGGCAGGAGACAACCCGGCTCCCGTGGATACCCCCAGCGCCGAGGCCGCTCAAGGCTGGCGATTTGCACTGATTGATGAGGAGGCTGCTCGATGTAGACCTGGAAACGGGGGTAACGGGGGGGTGGAGGGGGTGGAGGGTGCGCAGCCTCGACACGCAGGAGCTGAGGCAAACGGTTAGTCGTGTGCAGAAGGTCATCTCTCTCGTGAAGGTGCGCCCAAGTTCAGGAGGCGCCGGGCGGGGTCGAAAGGCGGGCGGCTGTGCGGCAAAAGGCCCAAAGTTCGTGGGGGGTATTCAGAGGGCACGTGGGCGCAAGCGACGCGCGCCTGCCATGTCACATCCGAGGGCTCTCATCACTTTGACTTGAGCTGCAAGACCTGCTGCGGGCGCCCCCTCGCAGGGGGGAGCGCAGTTCCGGGACCTGCTGAAGTCCCATGAGAAGGCGTGGTGGTATGAAGAGATCTTCAGGAAATACGAGGCGCGCCCACGCCCCCTCTTCCAGCCGTTGCCTACCCACTGACCGGCCACCGCTCGGCTGTTACATTGGCGGCTTCTGACCGTGGGATGAGCTCCAGGGTGGCCTCCGCCGGCGATGCGCCGTGGATGATCGGAGCGCGTCCTGTGGGAGAAGGGGCTCGCGCGAGCGGAAGGAACTTTCTGGAGGGCCTGTGTGCCTGCCCACGGCACGCACGCACTCGGCCGTGCCGCGCCAGTCCACCCCGGAGCTGGGTTAGTGCACCACAGACCAGGCTGCGGAGTGCGCAGGTCGTAGAGCATACTGCGGGCGGGAACGGCGCCGTGGGGAAAGAACCACGGGCGATGAGCACGCGCGTCTCCGGCGAGATATGGAAGGGCTAGGTGATGGTGCTGGGGATGAGTCGGCATGCCACGCGGGCGGGGCTCTGCAGCTGGGTCTGAGACAGGCCAACGCCGTCGACTTCGATGATCTCCTCAGCATCACGGTGCGCGGCGCAGCTGCCCGGAGGGCTGTGTGCTGCCTTCAATCTAGAGAGCGGTTCGACTGAGTCCCCGGTCATCGCCTGCCGTCCCCTGTCATCGCCTGCCGTCCCTTGTCATCGCCTGCCGTCCCTGTCATCGCCTGCCGCCCCCTGTCCGCCTGCCGTCCCCTGTAATCGCCTGCCGTGACCTGTCATCACCGGCCGTGACCTGTCATCGCCTGCCGCCCCCTATCATCACCTACCGTCCCCTGTCAACGCCTGTCGCCCCCTGTCATCGCAGCCGCCCCCTGTCATTGCCTGCTGTCACTTCAGCCGTGGCCATGGCCTAGTGACCCATCACCTTGTCCTGAAGTGCGATGGGCTAGGCGACGGGCGCGCCGATGACAGGGCGAGGGGCACGGTGGTGTGAGGGGACGGCCCCGGAATCAGGTTGCAGTGATGCAGCGGTGGCCGGCTGAGCTGGAACGGTGGCGTCATCGGTTCCAGCACGTGCTGGTGGATGAGTTTCAGGTGGCACCTGGCAGCCCGGTCATCGATCATGACGCCCGGGAGCGGGCGGAAGGCCCTCAAGTCGCGCGAAACCAGCATGTCCGCGACACGGATCCACCCATCCATCCGTCCAGCCATCCGTCCACCCACCCGTGCATCCATCCACACGTCTCTGAGCATTATACTATTCTGAGGATTTACCTGTGGAAGGCCCGGAAGTTGTCGCCACGTGTGCAGGCATTCTGTCAGGGCTAGGTAGTGTGGTGCTTGGTTGACCTGGGAAGTCTCAATCTCAGTCTCATGCATGCAGCACGCCTCCTTGCACGGCGGAAGTAGGGATGGGAGATGGAGGGCACAGACGCAGTATGGGGTGAGATGGGCGAGGTAGGGATGGACGAAGGGCAGGATGTGAGATAAGAGAGAGGCGCGGCGGGGTATGGGGGACGGTCAGAACAACGAAGGTGAGAGGGGAGATGCGTGTGATATGGGAGCGAAACAGGGGGCTGGAGAGGGCGGGACATGGAGAAAGGGTTGACCCGGGGGGCGGGTGCACCTTGCCGTCGCAGGACACCTCGAAGGTGCAGTTTGAAATGGTGCGGCTGCTTGCCGAGAAGCACGGCAGCCTCTTCGTCGTGGGGGATCCCAACCAGGCCATCTACAGCTGGTTGGACCCCCCGCGTGCACCCCCTGCGTCATCAAGGGCCCCAACCAGGTCTCCTCAGGCCGAGGGTTCTTGGAAGAGAGTTCTACAGCCCGGGGAGGAGGGCTGAGAGGGGGGGCGGCGTAGGGGCCAGCTAAGGGGTTGCTCTAGGAGAGGGCCCGTGGTCCGGCACAGCCCCTGCGCGCCGCCGCACCTTTCCGGCAGAGCACTCACTTGTGGGCTGACACTGCAGGCGTGGCGCGGAGGTGGCGAATATCCGCGACCGGTTCCAGCAGAGCTTCAAGTGTGACCCCTCCCTGGCGTCATCCGCGTCTCCCGCCCGCTCTCCCATGCCCCCTGCCGCGCGCATTTGGCGGGCACCGCTCCGCGAGCAACGAGGGTAGCGCACCCTTTGGTCACGCAAGTGGACTGCCTCTCCGTTTGCGTGGAGCTGCCAAGCCCTAGCTCTCTAGACCGAGTGCATTATATACCTGTGGATCTGCCGGAAGTGGCAGCTTGGACGTGGCCAACCTGGCTACCCGTATGGGACAAATTGAAGCTGAGGGTCGGGCGCGAACGGGCGATGCAGCCATGCGAGCGAGTACCGGCTGCAGCGGAACTACCGCTCCATGCGTAGCATCCAGGTGGTGGCCGCAAGCGCCATCGCGATGCGGTGCGCCCCTCCCCCCCACCCCCCTTGCCGCTCCATGGAGCAGCACAACCTGCTGCGTGCTTGCCGCGGCGCAACGTGCGTCATTGCTCGTAGTCGTCTCCCTCGGAATCGCGCGTCGCACGCCGCCTTGCCCGGCGGCGCCATGGCGCTTCCCGCCGTTCGATGATGTGGCGCGCCTCACCTTCGGGCGCCCGGCGACCTGCTCTGCTGCTGATTGCTCTCCTGAGGCTGCATGACCATTCTGAAATGGACACTTCCGATCACCATCAGAGTCATGTCGCTTGGCACAATCCGGGTAGTGCAACATGTCTGCTTGTGTGATAAATTCCAGCCCGCTCGCCAAGCGAATGTGAACCTCACTGTGCTCCACGAGTCTGTTCATGTCGACATTAACTCCTATACTGGCTTTTACTCCGTTTTCGCAGTAAGATTAATGTCGATTTACCCCCCAATAACCGCCGGTTTTGACCCCTTAGACACCCCTACGCAGGGCATTCGATAGCTTAAATTGTGCCTAACGATGTCAGGAATAATTTGGTTCCCACCACATGCACATTTGTCTGGATATACACATTTCAAAAGTTGAAACCTAGGCATACATGTTGTGGAAGTATTTAATGTCATGCCAGCATAGGAGTTAAGGACTTCACATGGACCCCGGATGGTATATGCACACCAAGCTTGCACACGAGGATTCTGCGTGAGCATGACATACGCAGTCCTATGTAGGTCAGTATTGTTAAGGGTGTCGGTGCCACGCGCCATGTCATCATGCGTAGACGATCCCCTCATATTCTCCAACTTAATGGTGCTCGCGTGTTTGAAGTTCTTGAGACCCAATGATTCCTAATACTGCTACTGCCAATGGGAATCGTTGGGTCTCAAGAACTTCAAACACGCGAGCACCATTAAGTTGGAGAATATGAGGGGATCGTCTACGCATGATGGCATGGCGCGTGGCACCGACACCCTTAAGAATGCTTACCTACATAGGACTGCGTATGTCATGCTCAAGCAGAATCCTCGTGTGCAAGCTTGGTGTGCATATACCATCCGGGGTCCATGTGAAGTCCTTAATGTCGACATGGACAGACTCGTGGAGCACAGTGAGGTTCACATTCGCTTGGCGAGCGGGCTGGAATTTATCACACAAGCAGACATGTTGCACTACCCGGATTGTGCCAAGCGACATGACTCTGATGGTGATCGGAAGTGTCCATTTCAGAATGGTCATGCAGCCTTAGGAGAGCAGGCAACAGCAGAGCAAGCTGAATCGGAGCAAGCCAGCGCATCTCCCATTTGCACATGCTTTGGGGCTCGGTGGGGCGCCGCAAGATGGCAGCGCTTTGTGCGATGCGGCGGAGGCCCTTCGCGCATCCCGGCACCGGCGGGCCCTTGAACAGTCGCCTGGCTAGAGTACACTCTACACGTGGCGCAGGACGTCTTGTCCGGCTTTGGATTGTCCATCCATGACTCGCATGGTCCAGGTCAAGCTCAGGGGTTGGCGGAGGTCGGATTGAGAGCTAAGCGGGCCAAGGTCTCCTCCCGTCTACAGTCCATCATCTCGGGAGGAGGGTGCGATCGGAGGAGAGACCTCCAAGCGGAGACGCGCGTGTAGGGCGCCCGCAGCGAATGGGGGGGCGCAGGAGTGGCGTTGCGCGTGGGAGGGCGCGGCCTCCTGCGAGGGCGGAACGTGCGGTCCCCGAGGTTGGGCGCAGGAGCAGGGGGGTGGCTACAAGTGGACCAGTCGAAGGGGCTCTGCTTAGTGGAGCATGGCCTGGAGCAAGGGGGTTGAGGGCGGCAGGAGGTCGGAAATGGCGAACATCGTGGCGGCCGGCTGCGGCGGAGAGCAGGCGCGCCGCAGCACCCTCCCGCCCGCGGCTTTTGCCACGCTCGACTGCGTGCGAAGGCGGAGGGGCGTGAGGGGTGGGCTTTTGCCACGCTCGAGTGCGTGCGAAGGGGGAGGGGCGCGAGGGGGGGCTTCACGCCCGGCTCTACTCTGCAATATGCTGCTGACTGGTGCGGCAAGCTCGTGGCGCATCGCCGGGCGTGTGCGGCTACTGAGCACACTGACAAGGAAAGCAATAGAGAGCCGGTGGGTGATATTAAACGGGGGGAGCAGGGGGGGAGCGATGTATGTCATCGCCCGGCCAAGGCAAGCACTTGCGGGCATTGCAGTGTCGATGTGAGGCCAGAATCAGGGCAGACCGCGCACCTGAAGCTGACTCTCTCTGTCTCCACCGCGCGCGTAATATCCAAGGATGCTACAGAGGCGGGCCTCAACCCTGGCTGACCGTGATACACCCGATGATGCTGGTATGGGCGAGTTGGATCAGCGCACCGGCCTGGAGCGCTTCGCATTGAAGCTGAAGGGCGGAGGGCGAGGGGGGTGCACGTAGGGACCTGCTCAGAGAGCATACGACGGGGATGCATCACCGGCTGGTGGGAGGTGGCGAGGAGTCGCCATCGGTGCCCTTCAGTTCGGGGGCGAGGTGCGCCTTCCCGCGGTGTGTCCACGAGGTGCAGGTGGCCGCGGTGTGTCCACGAGGTGCAGGTGGCCGCGGTGTGTCCACGAGGTGCAGGTGGCCGCGGTGTGTCCACGAGGTGCAGGTGGCCGTGGTGTGTCCACGAGGTGCAGGTGGCCGCGGTGTGTCCACGAGGTGCAGGTGGCCGCGGTGTGTCCACGAGGTGCAGGTGGCCGCGATGGACCGCACGGGAACGCGCGAGCTATCCGCATGCGATCCCCTCGCTGCCCATGGCCGCACACCTTGGCTCCGCCGTGTGGCGCTTGCCTGCTCGTCACCGGCACCGGCAAGCAGGGCCTCACCACACCCGCTAAACGCGCTGGTGCCGCGTGATGGGAGCGGGTGCGGGGCCGGCGGCAGGCGGAGCAGGTGGCCGCGGAGGTGCGCCGGCTGTGGGACGCCGGCGAGGAGCTGTCCTCGATGGCAGTGCTCTTCCGTACCAACCGCCAGGTGGGCTGCCCTACGCTCCGCCGCCCTCGCCCGCACCCTCGCGCTCCGCGCGCACCTTCGACAGCCCTTGCCCTCGCCCGCCCCCCTCCGCGAGCACCTCTGACCGCCGTCGCGCCGCCCGCCTCATCGAGCACCTCTGACCGCCGTCGCGCCGCCTGCCTCATCGAGCACCTCTGGCCGCCGTCGCGCCGCCCGCCTTATCGCGCACCTCTGACCGCCCTCGCGCCGCCCGTCGCTGTGCGTACGTTCCCCCATCGCCCGGTCCCATCCGTTGCCTCCATCACCGTCCCCGGGTCGTGGACAAGTTCCAGCACGCCTCCTGGTTTTGTATCCTCGAGAGTGCAGGTAGGGGGGTCTCATGGGGGCTGGTGCAGGTCTACGCGCTTGAGAAGGCACTGCTGCAGGAAGGGGTGCCAGCGGTTTGGTTTGGGGGAATGTCCCTCGCCGACCGTGTGGAGGTGCGCATTTAACCCATACTCCCGGTGTGATGCCGTCACCGCGGCCAAGACTCCACCGGCGCCGGGGGCTCCTCGGGATCTGTGGGTCGCGGCGCATCGGAACCGGACGGGGGCTGAAGGTGGATGCGGCGGCGGAAGAGGAGCCGGCATCACCTCGAACTCACTCCGCACGCAGCCGCCAAGGCTCTACGGCACTAAGACACGTGGCAATATCTTGGTGGGCGCGCCACCAAGGCAGGAGGGCGGGGGGGGCGCACCGGCAGGTGAAGGACGTCCTGGCGTACCTCCGACTGCTGGTGAATGGAAATGATGACGCCGCGCTGTTGCGGGTCATCAACGTCCCTCCGAGGTGGCTCGCTTGTGCCATCGCCATCCTCGCCCCCGTGTGCCACCATCACGGGGCCTGCAGTGGGGGGACGATGAAAAATCTGCGCACTGCGGACTTGGCATCCGGCGGAGGCGGAATTTAGGTGGGAGGCTGCGATTGAGATCGAGCTCGGAGGGCGGGGCGTGCAGAGGGATAGGGCCAAAGGCACTGGAGTCCCTCCAGCAATGGGCCGTCCGCACAGCCGAGGCTGCTGCTGAAGAGGCCGCGGCTGTCAAAAAAGAGACCGAGGCTGCTGAAGTCGAGGTGGTCTCAGCGGGCACCGCGGCGCTCGCAGAAGACCCTCTCCCGGCGCCTCCGCCCTCCCCCGAGGCCGCCACGCACAGCAAGCCGCCCCCTGCCCCGCCCCCCGCCTCGCTTTCCACGTCCTCCCCGGTTTCCGCACTGCCCCCCTTGGCAGGTGCGCCCCTCCTGCATCCACGCCCGCCCATCGATGATGTCAAATGATTGCCGCCTTCGCAGCCCCTCACATCATCAGACTCGTATGCTAATGCGCTCACGTGGCGCCCGCCCGGTGGGAATGCCCATGCTGCAGCCGCGGCGGGCGCCACTTTCGAGTGCGCTCCACTTCCAAGAACCGCATGCAACCCTGTTCACCTAGGCGTGCTATGCGGCGCCGCAAGCATGTTTTGCAACTTTTGTGTGAGCGGAATACTTTATACATCAAACGGCACTCGAATATCACAAGGGAGGCGTGCCACCCGACTTGTTCTTTCACCAGCTCTATGTAGTCACATACTCAGGGTTGTGTAACACTTAGGGAGCATACGGCCTCCTACAGAGCTCCTAGGGAGCTACAGAGCATCCCGGTGAGTTTCGAGCAGTATTGATGAACCTTACGTGGTGCATGTCGACATGGAGGCAGGCTCCATGGCTATGACAGGCCCCCTCCATGGCTATGACAGGCCCCCTCCATGGCTATGACAGGCCCCCCTCGGTGAAGGGCACTCGCTGTGCGCACTAGGCGAATGAGGCGGGAGTACGGGGTGCGTGGAGGGGCATCGCAGAGCGGATGGCGGACTGGTTTGTGGATGAAACGGCCGCATGCCACGCTTCGGCGAGCGCAGGTGTTGTTTCCGGCGCGCGCTGCCGTTCAGCCCTACCTCTCCCCCCTCCCCTCCCTCGGAGTGATGCAGCCCTTTGTTAGAGTGCCATGCGCGGGTCCCCGCCATGGAGGCGGACTCTACTCCCCATTAGCAAGAAATGCAATGCAGGTCAACACCTTGCAAACGCCGAGCTGGATACTCTAAAATCTAGGATGTAGTACCGCTCTTTACTGGCGTTGAGCAGTCCTAATTTCCAATTACACGTGGCGGCTCTCTCGTGAGCGGTCAGATCATACTATTAGATGCCAGTGCGAACATGACCGCTGTCTTCCGACCAATCAGTAGTTGGTATGATTTTCACGCCACGAACGCATCCGCTTCTCCCCACTTCTGGATTTGATCGTGGTGGGCCCAGCAATGTGAGGGATGGATCAAAGGCTTGTTCAAGGGGGGCTTCCGGAGGCGCGCTTCGGCCGGCACCGGTTGGGGGCGGAGTGTTGCCGGTGTGATCAGCTGGGTCAGCAGGCTTATGTTTTTGCGCAGCCGGAGGAGCGGTGGGCAGTGTACCTGCTGATCAACAGTGACGGCTCCCGGTCGTACGTCGGCAGCACGCTGGACCTCCCGAGGCGGCTGCGGCAGCACAACCGCGAGGCGCCCGGAGGGGCCAAGGCCACTGCCCCGGGCACGCGCCCAGCCACTCCTCACCAAGGCCACTGCCCCGGGCACGCGCCCAGCCACTCCGCACCAAGGCCACTGCCCCGGGCACGCGCCCAGCCACTCCTCACCAAGGCCACTGCCCCGGGCACGCGCCCAGCCACTCCTCACCAAGCTTCTCATTACCCCCCTCCGAGAGAGTCTATCCTCGAGGCACACTCTTGAGAGCCGTGCGGCTCGCTGTCAAGATGGGCATTGGGGGCTCGAGACGCGCCTCCGCTTTCAACATCGCACTTTCACACAGGGACCCAGCAACCTGATTGGCCAGTCTGTCGTGCGCACGGTCAGGGGATGTTGGGTACATATGGTCAAGGGCCCGTGGGAAAGCCCAGCCGAGCGCCATTAATAGGGGCAAAGGGGACCCCCGCACAGGTCGGCCGTGGAGGATTGCGATGGTGCTGAGAGGGTGCGAGAGCAAGGAGGATGCCCTATCGGTGGAGGCCACGTGGAAGGGCGTGAAGCGAGTGCCCCGCAAGCTTCCCAGCAGCGTCTCCGACCCACTCCAGCTTCCCCAGGTCCGTCCCCGCGCCCCGCCGTCTTCACCTCTGCCACCCGCCGCCTGCAACCCTGCCCAGTCCTCCGCCTAGCTGCTGCTGCGCACCTCCAGCGAATCACACCACAGCGCTCTCTGCAGCGCTGGTGTGAGCCATCCATCCGATCCCCATCCTTCCCCCATGCAGCATCTCCCCGACCCCATGCTGCTTTCCGTCTCTCCACCCTGCTTTCCCAACCACCATGGCGCTTCCACCCCTTACCAACCCCAGCCGCCGCGCGTCTACCATATAGCACTTATCCCCACAGTAGTTGCACACACACCCCCGTAGTTGTTTACCACCCTTCTCCACCGCCCTTCACCACCACCCTTCTCCATACCGCCCCCCCTTTACGGCCGCCTGCTCCCAGAGGGGGCCAAAGGGGGGTTTCCGAGGGGTTTGAAGGGGGGCACGCCTGCGGCTTGCAGGGGAGCGTGTGGGCGGACGTGCCGGTGCTGCTCCGGAGGAACATGCAGCTGGCGGTGGCCCGACAAGTGGCGCTCGACTCCGGCGACCAGGTGTGCCTGCGGGGGCTTGGCTCGAGGGGAGCACGTAGGCGAGAGGTTCACCGGTCAGAGCCTGGGGGGTACACGGCTCCAGGCCACAGCGCCCCCCAATAGAGAGGGTCGCGGGCACCGGGGGATGAGCGGGACCTGCTGGGGCGTGGGTGTGGCAGCGCAAGGTGGACCTGTGGCAGCGCGTCACACCCGATTGGACCCCGAACAACGTCGTGCTCTCTTCAGTCTCCGCCTCTGCTGCGGCATCCTCCCCCGCTCCACCCGCCCCCGCATCCCTGGGCGTGGAGCCCGGCTCCAGAGACCAGTCGGCTGCGCAATCCGCCGCTGGCCGGTCCCCCGCCGCCGCCTTCCCCACGGATGCCGAGCCCCTGCAGCGGTCGCTGGCGGCGACGCTGGCGCGGCTGCCCGGGGGAGTGCTGCCGCCTAAGAAGGACCTCGGGCTGACGGCGCCGGCGTACAAGAGCCTCGGGTTGGCACCCTCACCTTCATACTTTTCACCCAGGGCTGTCGGGGAGGGGATCGTGAAGGTCCCAAAGAGGGCTGTTCTTGGGGAAATCTAAACCGTTTTATGAGCCATTCATATAAATCCGTCGCACAATTTTGAGATGGGGAGGCGTTTCAGAAGAGCCACCTCCGTGCCGAGCCTCGTGGAAGGCCGCGCTAGTGCTGCGTCGCCGTCCAAGCCGCCGGCACCGAGCTGCACTCTGAGCAAGCCGCCGGCACCGAGCTGCACTCTGAGCAAGCCGCCGGCACCGAGCTGCACACTGAGCAAGCCGCCGGCACCGAGCTGCACTCTGAGCAAGCCGCCGGCACCGAGCTGCACACTGAGCAAG
>LGRX02013163.1:0-13189 GCA_001247695.2 Cymbomonas tetramitiformis | reverse complement strand
AAAACACACTAAATCGTCGAAAAAACATCAAATTTCTCAAAATTTGCATTCGAGAATGTTATTTTTTGTTTAAGTGCATCAAATGTGTGTAAATTCCACAAAAAAAAAATGACCCCAAAAAAATGAGACTGGAATGAGACTGGGGCCAGTCTCATTCCGGCGATTCCATCGTTAATGATTGATAATGAAACTGGGCTAGTCGGCAGATTCTATGATGTGACAGATCGAGTTCTCATGAAGTCGACATCGAGTTGTGTTCGAAAGTTCGAGATCGGAAACCATGGCATAAAGCAAGCCGAGCAGGCTCAATGTGTCAGTTTGAAATTAGTTACTGTTAACAGCCACACCTGGTTGTTTGTAACTTCGACATTAAAGAAAGATCCGATTCACATATTTGTATCATGCTTACAGCTATACATATCTCCTTGCAGGCTTGAACCAGGTTCCCTGTATTGTTAAGTAGACTTAGAAGCTCTTAGAGAGCACCCCCGAACACGTTTTGAATACTTCAATCATAAATTTCCGATATTTGAAAAATATTTTTAAATAATGGAACTGCACAAATTGAATTGAAGGATGGAACTGATAATAGTGTTATAATCGTTACAGGCAGTGAACTGCAAGTAAATACAACTTTCGGTTTGATAGTAAATGGTGATGCAAGAGTCAATGGAGAAATAAACAATACTACAAATAACAAAACTAATATTGATTTATTTGGAACAAAAGTATCCGGTAATAGTTTCATAAATCTAAATACCGCAGGTGTAGATTTATCGAGTGTTTCAACGATATATTTTATAAATTTTGAAACGAAACCTGATTCAGCTGTACCTGATTTTTTTAGAATCAATATGAAAGGTGATATAATAGGATGTAATGATATGGAATGCAATAACATTAGAATTAATGGTCAAATTGTCAACGTTGCACAATTAAGTTCCAAGACAAATTTAGAATTACAAGGGCCAAAATCTGTTGATTCAACATTTATAGATTTGAATACATCACTGGTTGATGAAGCAGCAGTTGATTCAGTGTATGCTTTGCAGTTTCGTAAACGACCTGATATACCATCAAATGAATTTTTTAGAATTAATATGTTAGGTGATATCCAAGGTGCTAATTTAATACAAGCTGATATTGTTCAAACTCCTGTCGCGGATATTGATATTTTAAAAGTAAAAAAAGAATTGAATTATGAAGAAATTTCAAGAGTAACTACGCTTTCAGCACCCGGAAATGAAAATATACGAACCATTCAATTTCCTGATGATAGTTTCATTATTTACTTGGATTTTGCTACTATAGATACTGATGGTACAGACGATATCAAGTTCAAGATAACACACGCCGATACTTCAATTCAACCAAAGATTGGTACGGAATATCTTTTGAGATGTTCAACGATAACGGTCAATACCACAAAAGCAAAAAGATTTACATTAAATTCAAGTGTAAATCATATTGAAGCTGATGACGAAGTTGAGTTAAGAATAACGGACATTTCCGGTGAAGAATTTTCAAATAACACTTTACGTTTTGTATTGGAATTGATACGTATACCGTATATTTATACCGTAACCGTAATAAATTTCTTCGGTTTTTTCAGGGGGACAAAAAACCTCCAAAAATAAAATCTACTTAAAGAGTGTAACTAAGTAGGGTAAACAAAGCAAGATGACCACCACATTTAATCACCTTCCAATTGAACTTCAAGAAAAGATTTACTTTATGAAACATCAACTTGAAATGCAAGATGTTTTTAAAGAATTGATATTATTACATTCATTTAAATTATATCATGAAAGCCTTGAGAATCAACTTTATAACATGAATACTTCAAGGGTGCCCCGCATCACGGGGCTGTCCGTAGGGCTGATGCACCGAGCATTGTGAGCCCGAAGCATGTGTCATATAGCTCACAGGGTGCCCCACATCACGGGGCTGTCCGTAGGGCTGATGCACCGAGCATTGTGAGCGCGAAGCATGTGTCATATAGCTCACAGGGTGCCCCACATCACGGGGCTGTCCGTAGGGCTGATGCACCGAGCATTGTGAGCGCGAAGCATGTGTCATATAGCTCACAGGGTGCCCCGCATCACGGGGCTGTCCGTAGGGCTGATGCACCGAGCATTGTGAGCGCGAAGCATGTGTCATATAGCTCACAGGGTGCCCCGCATCACGGGGCTGTCCGTAGGGCTGATGCACCGAGCATTGTGAGCCCGAAGCATGTGTCATATAGCTCATAGGGTGCCCCGTATCACGGGGCCGTCCGTAGGGCTGATGCACCGAGCATTGTGAGCGCGACGCATGTGTCATGTAGCTTACAGGGTGCCCCACATCACGGGGCTGTCCGTAGGGCTGATGCACCGAGCATCGTGAGCCCGTAGCATGTGTCATACAGCTCACAGGGTGCCCCACATCACGGGGCTGTCCGTAGGGCTGATGCACCGAGCATTGTGAGCCCGAAGCATGTGTCATATAGCTCACAGGGTGCCCCGCATCATGGGGCTGTCCGTAGGGCTGATGCACCGAGCATTGTGAGCGCGAAGCATGTGTCATATAGCTCACAGGGTGCCCCGCATCACGGGGCTGTCCGTAGGGCTGATGCACCGAGCATTGTGAGCGCGAAGCATGTGTCATATAGCTCACAGGGTGCCCCGCATCACGGGGCTGTCCGTAGGGCTGATGCACCGAGCATTGTGAGCCCGGAGCATGTGTCATATAGCTCACAGGGTGCCCCGCATCACGGGGCTGTCCGTAGGGCTGATGCACTGAGCATTGTGAGCCTGAAGCATATGTCATATAGCACACAGGGTGCCCTGTATCACGGGGCTGTCCGTAGGGCTGATGCACCGAGCATTGTGAGCCCGAAGCATGTGTCATATAGTCGAGTAGGGTGCCCTGTATCACGGGGTTGTCCGTAGGGTTGATGCACCACGAGCATTGTGAGCGAAGTAGCCGTGTCATATAGCTCACAGGGTGCCCCCACATCACGGGGCTGTCCGTAGGGCTGATGCACCGAGCATCGTGAGCCCGAAGCATGTGTCATATAGCTCACAGGGTGCCCCGCATCACGGGGCTGTCCGTAGGGCTGATGCACCGAGCATTGTGAGCGCGAAGCATGTGTCATATAGCTCACAGGGTGCCCCGTATCACGGGGCCGTCCGTAGGGCTGATGCACCGAGCATTGTGAGCGCGACGCAAGTGTCATGTAGCTTACAGGGTGCCCCACATCACGGGGCCGTCCGTAGGGCTGATGCACCGAGCATCGTGAGCGTGAAGCATGTGTCATATAGCTCACAGGGTGCCCCGCATCACGGGGCTGTCCGTAGGGCTGATGCACCGAGCATCGTGAGCCCGAAGCATGTGTCATGTAGCTCACAGGGTGCCCCGCATCACGGGGCTGTCCGTAGGGCTGATGCACCGAGCATTGTGAGCGCGAAGCATGTGTCATGTAGCTCACAGGGTGCCCCACATCACGGGGCAGTCCGTAGGGCTGATGCACCGAGCATTGTGAGCCCGAAGCATGTGTCATATAGCTCACAGGGTGCCCCGCATCACGGGGCTGTCCGTAGGGCTGATGCAACGAGCATTGTGAGCGCGAAGCATGTGTCATATAGCTCACAGGGTGCCCCGCATCACGGGGCTGTCCGTAGGGCTGATGCACCGAGCATTGTGAGCCCGAAGCATGTGTCATATAGCTCACAGGGTGCCCCGCATCACGGGGCTGTCCGTAGGGCTGATGCACCGAGCATTGTGAGCCCGAAGCATGTGTCATGTAGCAGGGTGCCCCACATCACGGGGCTGTCCGTAGGGCTGATGCACCGAGCATTGTGAGCCCGAAGCATGTGTCATATAGCTCACAGGGTGCCCCGCATCACGGGGCTGTCCGTAGGGCTGATGCACCGAGCATTGTGAGCGAAGCATGTGTCATGTAGCTCACAGGGTGCCCCACATCACGGGGCTGTCCGTAGGGCTGATGCACCGAGCATTGTGAGCCCGAAGCATGTGTCATATAGCTCACAGGGTGCCCCGCATCACGGGGCTGTCCGTAGGGCTGATGCACCGAGCATTGTGAGCGAGAAGCATGCTGTCATGAATGTGTCATGTAGCAGGGTGCCCCACATCACGGGGCTGTCCGTAGGGCTGATGCACCGAGCATTGTGAGCCCGAAGCATGTGTCATATAGCTCACAGGGTGCCCCGCATCACGGGGCTGTCCGTAGGGCTGATGCACCGAGCATTGTGAGCGCGAAGCATGTGTCATATAGCTCACAGGGTGCCCCGCATCACGGGGCTGTCCGTAGGGCTGATGCACCGAGCATTGTGAGCGCGAAGCATGTGTCATATAGCTCACAGGGTGCCCCACATCACGGGGCTGTCCGTAGGGCTGATGCACCGAGCATCGTGAGCCCGAAGCATGTGTCATGTAGCTCATAGGGTGCCCCGTATCACGGGGCCGTCCGTAGGGCTGATGCACCGAGCATTGTGAGCGCGAAGCATGTGTCATATAGCTCACAGGGTGCCCCACATCACGGGGCTGTCCGTAGGGCTGATGCACCGAGCATTGTGAGCGCGAAGCATGTGTCATGTAGCTCACAGGGTGCCCCACATCACGGGGCTGTCCGTAGGGCTGATGCACCGAGCATTGTGAGCCCGAAGCATGTGTCATATAGCTCACAGGGTGCCCCGCATCACGGGGCTGTCCGTAGGGCTGATGCACCGAGCATTGTGAGCCCGAAGCATGTGTCATATAGCTCACAGGGTGCCCCGCATCACGGGGCTGTCCGTAGGGCTGATGCACCGAGCATTGTGAGCGCGAAGCATGTGTCATATAGCTCACAGGGTGCCCCACATCACGGGGCCTGTCCGTAGGGCTGATGCACCGAGCATTGTGAGCCGACATGCATTGCCTCAGACATGCATTGGCTGTAGGGATGAATGACATACGGCGGCATTGGTGTTTGTTGGGTTGTGCAGGCCTCCAGCCAAAGGGAACCACCGCAAAATGCTCCTCGGCAAAGCGATGGTGCTTCGGGTTTCACTGACGTGGTGTTCCAGACCTTCCGAAGCGTGCGTGGAATGTATCGTTTGATACAATCTATTTTGACGACTGTCACTCTCATCCAATCTTGCTTGCAACCTGGTCTCACAGACCTCCCAGACGCCGTAGCTCGAAGGGTGGTGCAACTGCAAGCGCAGGAAGCCATGGCTCACACCCAGGCAAGCGACAATATGTTGGAAATGAACTTGCGTCGATGCTCCACACTTCATCAGCTGGCGGATGCTACGAATTGTCAATTGGAGGATTGGCACGAGGATCACCCGAGATTAGTTTGCCGCACCTGCTTACATCAGAAAACTTCGGGTGGTACTGATAGGAAGGGTGTTCCAGTCACTCTGGTAGCCGGCAACAATCGAGCAGCACTTGGTGTGATTGATGCATCACAAGCTACTAAAACGGTTCGAGCCGCCCTCTTGAGACACAGGCAGTCATCAGCACATCGATGGTGTGTAGCAGAAGATCAAAGAGAGGAAGAACAGGCATCGAAGCGGAGAAAGGTCGGGATCACTCTGGGTCGGATGGCATATGAATGCATTCGAGAGGGTGATAGCTATTGCAGGTATGAGAGACGTTGTGTCGAGCAGCATTTGGTCGGGACGCATATTGGGCAGTACCACCACAGCCGCCACTTTGTCTCCGACATGTTACCCATCTTTCATCAGATTCTGCTCAAGCGCTTATGCGACTTCTTGCACACAGTGGATGCTGTGACTAGGCAGCCACCAGTGTTTGCGCTCGCCGCAGACAAAATGACAGAGCTACGCCGCGCTGGACAAGCCATTGGTATATCATTTATGGTGAATGGCGAATTTGTTGCTGCGTTTCTTGCTGACCCACCTGTCACTGAAGGGCATGACGGAGAGGGTGTGACTGAGAACATTTGGAAAGTCTTACAGACCCAGTACTCTTTTACTACAGATTTCATGAAGCAATCCCTCACGTGTATTGCGTTTGATGGGGCCTACTTTAGCTTGAAGGTGCCCGAGATTTTGGCCGCACGATTGCAGAACTCTCTTGGATGGCTGATGCCGTCTTGGGATGGGGCACACAAATTGGAGCTGGTGATGAGTGACATTCGCAAGGACGAGAGAGTGGTATGGTATAAGGAGGCATCTGACTTCACTGCAGAGATTCTTTCAAAGTTTGGGCACGGGAAAAACTTTGAGGAGGTCATGAGGATCGCTGCAGACCTGGGTCTTCGCCTCCTGGCTCCAAATGCTCATTGTGATACGCGCTTTGCGCAAGCGGAACGAAAAGTATACAAGAACTTTGTTCGGAATTGGCCAATCATCGTGCGACACAAAAGGGAGGTGATCACCAACCCCAACACCAAATCGGACACCCGACGACAAAATGAGCAACATTTGGCCAAGATGTTGGAGTTCCTGTTCACATGTTTGCTCATCGCGCTTACTGACCTCCTTGAGAAGGTGAAAGATGTGTCATTGATACAGCAAACAGTGAATTCTATTCCTTGGGAGGTTATGTGGGCGATTTTGAATCTCCGAGCGCTGATGGATGGATTACCAGCTAAATTGGAGCAGGGGCAAGTGGATGAATGGGTGTTCCCCACTCTCAGCCGCAAGCGAGCAGAGTTGGAGAGTGGCACGTTCCATGGGGAGCGATTGACCATGAATGGTGTCCAGTCTCTTTATAAGAGCAACGCGAAGAAAGCATTCAAGTACATGTTGAAGTTCAAGTTGGGGAAATGGTGCGACTTGGTGTATCAGTATGTGGGAGAACGCTTCATCGAAGAACATTCAGAGGAGAGGTTGCAGGAAGTGACCCGGTTTGAGCGTCTGAAGCAGTTGGAGCAAGTATTCAGTTTGCGAAAGTTGTGTTTGGGTACAGATGACATGCAGGGTTGGCCTGCAATTCATGCATGGATGGCGGCAGCTATCCAAGTGGCATCCTTGGAAACCTTGCAGGGACAACATGTGGTGATGCGTGAGCGCCTCCAAAAGTTCTCACAAGAGGAGCCATATCAGGGACGGTGGAAGGCAGCCCTTGCAATGGACATGACTCAATTTGGAATTCAAACCCAAAAGGATGCAGATGGCCACGAGGTGAAGTTCAAGGACTGCAGCGAGACGGTGATCATGCGCGATGTCTTCACGGTGCCAGGACTTTACGAGGGGTTGCATGATTGGTTATATGCTTTCACGCACGCGGCTCTCAAGTTCCAAAATGAAGCTGTGATCGAAGGTCAAGGCTCTACAATTGACCGCCACGCGGACAAGACGCGAGGGTTAACTCAAGAGAAGTATGTAATGGAGAGCTTCGTAGATTACAATGGTCCCGTCAGCCATGAGGCTGATGAGTTCATTATCAAGGCACTTGACAAGCGCTTTGAGAGGAGCAGAGATGGAGCATGGCACTTTACATCAACCGATGAGAGAGGGCGTGCCAAGCCGTGGGGTGTGTCTCAAGTTGTAGATAGGCATATGAAGAAGCGTAGCAGGCTGCCATTCATGGAATGTAAGGATTGATGCCTTTGGATTATTGCAATGGATGCGGCAAGCCTTTCATAATATGTTAAACATTTCTTAGTTGAGCTTTTCAACTTGTAGCTTACATCGATGAACTCAAAGTAACATATGATAGGCAATATATATATTTGTTGGTTATACGAGTCATATAAAGCCTTGGCGCCTAATCACTCATCAATGCCATACTTCATATCGTCATCGGCGGTGAATTTTCGTATAATCACGGATGAATACGCAAGCATAAAGCACTTCATAAATATTGCCGATGGTGCGAGGAATATTCCTTGTTCATAAATAGTGCCGATGGTGCGATGGAATATTCCATGTTTGACATGATCATTAATCATTTCATTAAGGAATCAATGGTTTTTTGAAAAGGAATATTCCCTTTTTTCGGAGCGGCGCCTCGCGGCGGGCGACTTTGACTCGCTCCGCTCGCGCTTCGCTGCGCTCGCACTCGCTTCGCTGCGCTCGCACTCGCTTCGCTCGCACCGGCGGTTGCCGCCGGCTTTGCCAACTATTACAGCTAGGACCGCGTGTCGATGCGGTGGGAAGCGAGTGGGAAGGAGGGACGATGACGGTTGGCACTGCCTGCGGACTGGGTCCCTCGCCGTTTCTCCGCAGGGAGCTGGTGACCGCTCCCCGTGTCCCGGGGATGCACGTCCCAGCCCCCCTTCCGCGGGCCCTCTTAGGGGTCGGTCTTACTCCCAGTCCGTAGGCGTGCTCCGTCCTATTGTCTGATGCTAGCTCACGGTACAAAATGCAGGTGTGCGTTTGACGAATGTCACCACGGGACGTCCACTCCTGCAAGTCAGTAAACGATGAAAGTTTATTAAAAGAGTTTACCAGGCGCAAGACCCAGAGCGGATGAGTCCTTCTGTCTACACAATGCAGGATAGTACCAGCCAGTCCCTCAGGGACGCCGGAAGTTCCGGGTCCCTGACCACGGCCGCGATGTCCGGGGGCGGAGGGCTGTGCACCCTGGCGGACTCTTTTGCCCTGATGTGCAGGAAGACCAATTTGGTGTCTGCCCTGAAAGGGCAGTCGAGCCGCCGCTGGAACTCCAGTTCCTCCTCTGTCGGCGTGCTGAGTACACAGGGGCGCTCCACCTGTTGCCTCCCCCCCTGTGAACCACCTGCGCCGCAGCACCTGCTCCCGGAGGACGTGCCCCCGCGGAAGGGACCTCCCCAGACGTACCAGATGGTAGTCTGGGGAGAACTGTATCGCCCAGTCCTGCGAGAGGATGCTCTTGAGCTGCGGTGAGGCCCGGATGGCTCGTCCCCACGGGGTGCTCGCCGCTCCCGCCAGCCCGAGAAGCCTCTTCTGGTAAGACCCCGGGAGGCCTCTCCGCAGGTCCACGTCGAGGTGCCTGGCGACAACCCCCCTCAGGGTCCGGACTTCGGTGCTGAGCCCGTCCAGGTTCCCCTCCCTGCAAAAGTACTGGAGCCCCAGCCCCTGTACTATGTCGGCCATAGTGGCCGCCGCCTCCAGTTCCTGCAGCGATGAGTTGGGCAGTGTCGCTAGCGCTTCCCTCCTGCGAACGAAGCCCCTCCAGCGGACCACTGCCACCAGGGTGGCCGCCGGCCACCTTGCTGCCTTCCTGCGGAGGGTCCCGCGCCTTCGCAGGATGGCAAGGAACGAGACCACCGCGGTGGCCACGGTCCAGGACGCCCACGATGTCCCTGTCGGTCTCGCTGCCCGCGGCTCCGTCTGCTCCAGCGTGAACCTGCGACGCTGCCTGTGGTGCCTCCTGCGCGGCGGGAGGGCTCCAGACCCCGATGCCCTGCTCAGGTGCCTGGTGTACGCCCCCTGCCGCGTCCCCCAGAACGTTGCCGCGAGCCTCATGCGGCAGGCCCAGATGCGGGAGCCCACCGCCGCCCGGATGGAACCTGCATGGGCGTACAGCGTTCTCCAGTCGTCCGGGCCTGTCCTCTCCCCCCAGCTTGGTCCCTGGAAAGGCGATGCCGGCCCCCCCAGGCTGGGGACCGTGAGGGCGAAGGGGGAATACTGCCTTGTTGGGCGTTGCGCCCAATGCAGTGGCCTCCCTTGCCTGGTGGCCAGCGCTTGTCGGAGCTCGCTTCCCGGGAGCTCCTGCTGCTCCCGCAGCATATTCTCGAAGATGCCTGGTCCTTCTTCCTGCGCCCCCTCCTGACGCAGCTGCATCCCTGGGATGGTGCCCTGGAGCGCTTCCCTGGCGTTCGCGTTGATGAGAGAGGTCATCTTCACCTGCGTAGAAGGCTGAAAGAGGAGAGTACGGGTAAAAGGAGAGTTGTCCTGCGGAAGGGGAAGAGGGTTTGTAGTTAGTTTCCCGTCTGATAGAACTAAGACAGGAAGGCGACGGGTGGGAAGGTCGGGTCGCGCGCTGTGTCGGCCCCCGCTGGGCTCGTTCGGCTTCTCCGATATTTCCCCTGCATGATTTTTCAAAAAATATGTCCACCCTCGCACACAATACTACATAATTTACAAATAAAATTATTATTGTCAGTAAAAAACGATTTTTTTGCCCGTTGAGGTGCATCCTCCTCAGGCGTCCGGCGTTGCCTACCACAATCGCGGTCGTCTCACTGACACAATCATACGTTCCGCTCTCAACTATACGATCAACGCGCCTGCCGCCGCAGACAACGCTAAGCCATTCGGGTTCAGCGTTGCATCAACAGCTGCATGTCTGTACACCGAGGTCTACGTTGTTGTCACCCACGCACTCAGCCGCGCATCGCAGACCGATGTCGGCTGCAAGGGCGCACACATGTACCTCGGCAGCCGCATGACTGGACATCGAGAACTACGCCATCATCACTCGCGCACTCAGCCGCGTACCGCAGACCGACGTCGTCTGCCAGCACGCACGTCCGTATCTCAGCAACCACGTAGCTGTACATCGAGAGGTGCATCGTCATCACTCACGCACTCAGCCGCGCGCCGCAGACCGACGTCGTCTGCAAGCTCGCACATCTGAACCGCAACGGCCACATGTCACCTACATCGAGAACTACGACCTTATCCATCACGCACTCAGCCGCGCGCCGCAGACCGATGTCGCCTGCCAGTGCGCACATCCGTATCTCAGCGACCACATAGTTGTACATCGAGAGCTGCGTCACCATCACTCACGCACTCAGCCACACACCGCAGACCGACGTCGTATGCCAGCTCGCGCATCCGTATCTCAGCGGCCGCATCTCACCCACATTGAGAACTACACCGTCATCACCCACGCACTCAGGCGCACACCGCAGACCGACATCGTCTGCCAGCTCGCACATCCGTATCTCAGCAGCCCGTCTGATCCGCTTCTTGTGAGCGTGGAAATCCACCTACGACAAGTTGTGAGCTGTGCCACAGCAGCACTGCGCACGTTGAGTTTGGCGAAAGGGAATTTTACCGCGCTCTCGCAGGGGGCAGCTGGTTCGCAATCCCTCTCTCAGCTTTCCGACTCACAGGTTGTCACAAGAAATCTGCTCGAAGCTGTACAGCTGCTGGATACGAAGGCGCGCGCCACAGTAACCACAGCAAGGCGCGCCTTAATCTCGAACAAGGAAAGTCACGAATCTGAGTGCGCAGCGCATCTGGGAACCAAGGATACTAGAAAGGGCCCTAGTGCGAGAACGCTGAGGCGCAAAAATCTTCGGGAATCACGCAGAGTCACACAGTCTGATAAAAGAGACACTGAGCCAACAGACGTTCCAACATCTCGCGTGACGAAACCCTCGAAAAAACAGAGCTCAGATATTTTGGTAGAGTCTTGCGCATCTCCAACAGACACAGGAGAACCAGTGACACCAGCCGCCACCTCATCCTTTGTGGCCTTAGGACCTTTGTCCACAGGAACGAAAAGAGCGAAGGGCAGCACTGGTGACAAAGGGGATCGCAAGAATCCCAAGGCAAGAAAATCGCTTACATGGAGAAAAGAGACACACAGCAAACGCTCAGAGTCAGTGCCTGCTATGGAGAAGCAGGCGTCGGGATCCCTGCAGCGTTCGACGTCACTTAGCCCTGAGGGGCGATCCATGTTACCAGTCTACGACCGATAATTTTGCCACAGTAGAGATACTTAAATCAGACACCTTACTTGCTGTGGAAAGGGCATCGTGGCGAGTCCACTTAACTCGATCCACTGATCAGGCGACTGCTTAACTGGGTGGGGCAACTCCCTCCTGTAACTGAAGTCAGAGACAGAATGTCGTTTGCGAGACTTCAAGCTTTGCTAATCCTAGGACAATATGGTGCCAAGCAGTGGAGACACTATAATCAGCCACAACGTTTACTGTAGACAGAGCATCGCGACAAGCTCACTTCGGAACTCACGCCTTGCCAATCTCAGAACAATATTGTGCCAGCATCTCGATCGCGCCGCTTTTCCCACGAAGGTTTTTCCAGCGGCTGTATTGTGCTGTATTTGCGGTGAGAGGATCCAGAGGACCCGTGGGACCGCGGGGGACGGCTTACCCATAATCCTAAGAACCCGATCAGTCGAGGACTGCTTAGGATCCCACATAGCCTAGCCACCACTTGCAAGCCTATTCCTCAAGTGTAGTGCTGACTAAAGCCCCTGTCTGTTTAAAGTTCCTGCACCGCATTAGAACAATAACCCTGTGCCACTGCGGAGCGGGTAACTGTTTAGCTCTGCCGTCAGCTTCAGGGTTTGGGGCCTCAACACATCTATTCAGACCGAGTTCCTTGCTTTGCAAAAGTGTGCAGCTTGAATAGGAGATAACTTAATAGTGGTAATAGGCTAAAAGGGACGGCGCCCTATAAAAGCCCACTCAACGTTATAATTGAGTCCTTTTTCTTTTTCTTTTTCTTTTTCTTTTTCTTTTCTTTATCTCAGCAGCCGTGTCTCACCCACATTGAGAACTACACCGTCATCACCCACGCACTCAGGCGCACACCGCAGACCGACATCGTCTGCCAGCTCGCACATCAGTATCTCAGCAGCCGCATCGCACCTACATCGAAAACTCCACCATCATCACCCACACACTCAGCCGCACACCGTAGACCGACGTCTTCTGCCAGCGCGCACATCTATATCTCAGCATACTTGTACATCGAGAACTACGCCGTCATCCCTCACGCACTCAGCCGCGCACCGCAGACCGACGACGTCTGCCAACGCCCACGTCTGAGGCTCCGCAACCACAGCCACCTCGTCACCTCACAGCCGCGGCCACCTCTCAGCCACAATCACCTCACAACCGCAGCCAACTCACAGCCGCAATCACATCGCAACCGCAGCCACCTTGCATCCGCGGTCACCTCGCAGCCGCAGCCACCTCACCAACACCATCAGCCGACACGCAAGCCCGTACTACGCCATCCGCCTCTCCACCATGCCATGCACGTGCGTCTCTGAGCCCCCAGATCAGGGGGGGGAGGAATACCCACAGCACGTCTCGCATCATCACAGTGCCACCACACAACGACAAAAACCCCAACTCCACATTTTCAGCAGCCCCAACGCAACAGTCCCAAACGCCTCAACTCCACATTTTCACCATGCCTAACGCAACATCCCCAAAAGCACAAACTCCACATTTTCAGCAGCCCCAACGCAACAATCCCAAACGCCCCAACTCCACATTTTCACCATCCCTAACGCAACATTCCCAAAAGCCCCAACTCCACAT
>LGRX02013161.1:0-27317 GCA_001247695.2 Cymbomonas tetramitiformis | reverse complement strand
GGGAGACTGACTCACACCCCCCCCATAAGGTTGGGTAGAGCAGCCTCTTCTGTCACCCCTCGCCCTGAGGTGCCACGTCAGCAGTCACCATCTTGCAGTTCCCTCCGATAACAAAACACACACAATATTTTATTATCTCATCTTAGCCTTCGTTTCTGCAGCATCCGATTGTTTCCGCTGTTTGGCTTGACTAATATATGATATATATATATTAGTTCTTCCATCAGGTTATGGTGCCCTTACACGCTTATTCTTACGTACCTCGTTGACTCGTTGACAAGATCGCTTCACGCCCTGTGATTCTACCCGACATCTATCCGACATCTTCCGACATCCCGACATCAGCGCCGGACCGCCTTGCAAACAGCGCCGGCCGACACTACATTAAGCCGCCTCTTATTTCCGACGTCTTCAGCCGTTTTCCTATTGCGCACTTTCTGGCTTCGTGCTCTGGAAACGACCGTTTTTCTTTTTGTAATACCAACCTCTTATTCCGACATCTACGCCTTCAACACTCTGGCCAGCAGCACCTCTGCTGCCAGGAAATTGGCTTACCGCACGACGTTTTTGACATTACCACCGTGTTCCTCGTCGAAATCTACCCCAATTTGACTTTTTCATTGTTGGAAATTGTTAAGTTTGCGAAAAGTTATGTTTTCCCTTGGAAACCCAAACTCCTTATCTTACGGATTTTGCAGCCGCGGCTGAATGGCTTCTTTGCGCCAGCATGCGCGCATGTGCGCGCTGAGATCAGCACTTCACCTGCTTCGACAACGGCAATTTACCACTGGTCGGGACCTGGTGGTGCCTGGTGGTGCTTGTGCGCCAGGCACCAAGCACGACTCCGACAATTTCGACATCAGCGAGAACGAGTGCCTTGACTCCGACGGTCTCGCCTATCCGCATTTTCCGCTTTCGCCCGGAGCGTCTCGTGGCTTTCGTCTGGTGGCATCTGGTGGTGCTATCGGCGTTGCTCACAGCCGCCTTGGCCCCTCCATCATCACTTTTGCGAAGTGCAGACAGTTCATCGCGCGCACTTCCCGCATTTTTCGCCTTCGGTCTTCTCGCCCTCCCCACACCGACGTATCCTCTTCGGTGGTGCTAGGCCGCTTCCAGTTTTGGCCTCGCAAGGGCATTGGATGACCGTTTCTCCTTTTGAGTGGTGCTTGATCCTTTTTGTCAACAAGGACACCACCGCCAACACTTTAGCCTGCTCAGTAATTTTAGCAGCCTACCCCGTGGGAGTAGCTAATCCCCACGGCACATGCATGGGCGTAAGCCCCTAGAGTACAACACAAGATTAGCGCGGGCGGATGCCGTACTAGCTGGGTTGGAAAAGACCCCTTGATTCTTGTGACGTGTGCGGTTAGGGTTTCCGTGCTTGTGACTTAGGATCCTGTCGTGGCACCTCATACCTTCGGGACGAGGTGGTGTCACGGGGAGACTGACTCACACCCCCCCCATAAGGTTGGGTAGAGCAGCCTCTTCTGTCACCCCTCGCCCTGAGGTGCCACGTCAGCAGTCACCATCTTGCAGTTCCCTCCGATAACAAAACACACACAGTATTTTATTATCTCATCTTAGCCTTCGTTTCTGCAGCATCCGATTGTTTCCGCTGTTTGGCTTGACTAATATATGATATATATCGATATTAGTTCTTCCATCAGTTTGCTTGCTCTGGGATTGCCACTCACACCTTCGGGGTGAGGTGGTGTCACGGGGAAGCCGATTTCCCCCCCACTGTATGGGGGCCTGCTTCTCCTTGCTTCACCCCTCACTGTGTGTGGCATGTGTCACCCGTGACCGTGTCTCCGTCACTTTAGCCTTCTCTAGTTAGACAGTCCGTATGTCTGCCTTCCCAGTTTAATGCTATTCCGTTTCCGAGCACCCGGCACTGTGTGATTCTGTGACTTTATCGTGTATATATATCCATTATATATATACTCTCATATCACTCTCTCTGTCACACCTGCCCCTTGCCATCTACGTCGCGCTAGAGCCCGCCACAAGCAGTGAACTCGGTGGTACCGACCTGCCCACACCCGTGTGGGGGGCTAATAACCGTCATAGAGTTAGTAGAGCCTATCGGGAAATCCATTGGACCAGTATTACAGTACTGTGCGCAAATCCAAATGTTGAATGCTAGATTCAAGATAGCGAGTCCAAGTCCTGACTCCTGAGCACGTGAGGTGCGTCTCAGCTGAGATCAGAGATCAGATGCTTCATGCTTGAAGCTTGATGCTAGTGAGCGACTGGATCGTCGTTCAAGTTTTAGTTAGGTGACACGGTTAACGGTATTTAAAAAATGCCGTCAGCAGGATAACTCCACACGACAGGACTGCGAGGCCTGCGCTAACGAGAGAGCCTAACTAGTGCGCACTATACCTCAGTTCAAACGAAACCAGCCGTTACAAGATGCAATTTCCTTTGCTGCTCGTTGTGCTGCAGATGCTAGTTTTCGCTTCTGGCATCAGCGTGACGAGTTCTGTGCGAGGTGCGGGACTTGATCTCTTCACGTCTTTAAGCGCGTGAGCCGTGTTCTTCGGGTTGGGTTCAAGTTTTGGTCCGCAAATACCCTAAGGTGGCTATCAGACGCAAAATCACCTTTTGCGTTATCTGTTGCGTGATATCAGGCAAACAACAGCTTCCACCAATTCCGACACCGAGCTCTTACAACGCTTCGGTTCCTTTCATGTCAATCACACAGCATGGATATACGCTATCGGGAGATCGTAGTTCTCCAAATCGTATGGACTTTTTCATCGATCCATTTTGT
Organism: Cymbomonas tetramitiformis; assembly: GCA_001247695.2. Taxonomy (NCBI): domain Eukaryota; kingdom Viridiplantae; phylum Chlorophyta; class Pyramimonadophyceae; order Pyramimonadales; family Pyramimonadaceae; genus Cymbomonas; species Cymbomonas tetramitiformis. The sequence continues at coordinate 24,541 of LGRX02013161.1, read as the reverse complement.
GAAGAAAGTGCTTTGGGAGCGTGGCCCACTGTACTCAATCTCAGGTTCGACTTACAATCCCAGAGTTGTGTTGAGTGAGCTCAGTGCTTTTATCTCACGGTATGCTAAGCTCTTCTCTTTGTGAAGTAAAGTTGTCGAGATTTTTTTGACAGTAATCACTATGAGAAGACTGCGCCTGGACTCCTTGAAATTCGGGTTCATCTGTTCCCACTTGCGTATACTTTTGGGAGCTTCCAAACCAGCCAGGGTGAACTATCTAACCCGTTTGTCTCTTGCATCCGAATATGACAAAAAGCGAAATGACCTGCGACCGCGAGTTTCTGTGTGTGCCAATTTATTCACGAGCCGGACGCCCACCAGGAGCCTTTATCCCTTGCCTCGCGAATGTCACTCTGATGGAAGATATTGCGAGCATCCTGATACTGTGTCAACCATGTGCAAGACAGCACGTAGTGTTCGAGCAAATTGTCTCGCCAGGGGATATCATACTCTCCGCACGTTGATCCTGCTAAGTTTCCTGCGAATCGTACAGTTTCCCTGCCTGAGAATATTTTCCACTCCGCGGCCAAACAGCAATTGTGGCTGTCTACAAGCTAAGTGGGCTAAAGGACGCCACCTTCTTTAAGGTAACTGAAATACGCAGACGTTATCTAACTTTGATGTCACGGAAACCCAATACCCAGAAATCATGAGGAACTCCCTCCGCATTCCCACGAGCTTTGGGACGAACACCGAAGTTTCAATCCTCACAAGTCATCCGTAAAAACAGCAAAACGCTCGGACCTGGCGAGCGCTTTTCAGCGTGACCTCCTCAAGTCGCGCTATTGTGTCCGATGCCAGATGGTGCATTATCAAGCGGATTATTCTCTCGAGAAATGCAAGTGTCACCTTTTGATGGAGTTTGAGCGGATCCACTGCAAAGGCCGCCATCGAGGCTCAGGTTATCCCCACTTTGCGTTCTGGTTTGTTGCGCAGGCTCTTTCGCATATCTGGCGCAATCCCCCTTTTGGGATATTCGAATACCAGGACACCTTCGCCAATATGTCCAAGCCTGAGATGTCCCAATTTCTGGCTGACGACCTGCTGCCTCTATTCCCCTCAGTTTCACGAACGGATTTTCTGAGAGAGATGAACACGCAGCATCTTCATTTCGAAGAGACTGATCTCAAGGCGGTATCGCACAGCTCTACGCATTTCTTTATTCAACTCTTTCAAGTATGTGCTTGCATTTGATACCAGTTGTCTTTCGGCGAGGACTTGATGGTGAAGTTGTTATCAAGAATGAAGGCGTTTCTCTTCGGTTTTCACCTGCACAGAACACCACAGAGCGCTTTCGAAGAGGTGCTGACGGTGGCCAGCTAGGGCACGATGTGATGCCATATGATATTTGTGTATCGTACACGCCTATGCATTGCCGGTCAAAGGCTGGGACAGCTTGTATTTGACAGCAGTGCGTCACAAGAATCAGGGCTTTGACAGTCTCATCCCCTAGGGCAAGATAATTGGCGTTCATAGATATGTTGCAAAGTGTCCTTGGCTAGGGCAAGCTCTACTAGGCTTTTGAGTTGTGCCACTCGCGACCAGTATTCTCGGCGCTTTTGCAGCAACAAAATATTACTACTCTTGTGCTAACGAAGAAGTGTCCTGTGTTACTCAGTACGGGTGTTGTGCAACTCTGTTGGTCTGTCGTACAGAGTTACTGGATGACTAAGTCAGCTTGGAAATATGCGACGACAAAAGGGGTCTTTGGGACTCCCACATACTTCTTGAACGATGTGTTTATTCCGGAAATCGGGCAAAGTGTTCACAGCCAGCTGGCTTGGCAACCGTCCGAATGGTGGCAGAAGCAAGTATTAGATCCCAGTATTTATCGCGTTTAAACTGTTCTGCCGAGTTCCACACTTCCGCTTGGTGCAAATTTGTTACTTGATGAGCAAACCACCATCCTCTTGTGAGTCGAACAGTACGGAACATACAGCCTTCAAGTCTTGTTGTCTGGCTCTGTAATGCAGCAGTCTTTATCCCACCGCAGTAGGCCACCTTGAATGCACTTCTCCCACTGCACAGTCCACTTTTGAAGGGCACGGCAGGCATGTGGGTACATGAGCTCCCAGTGGGCCCCATACATATTCTAGAAACACCCTCGAATTCTAGAAGGGTGTGACGGATATTTTCTCAGCGAAATGCATATCATTTGATGTTGTATGGCATTCGATGTTGATATTTTGTCAGATCCATTATGGTACATATATGTGAGCCCTTGATAGGCTTAGCTTTTTGAAGATTTTGCACGACATCCAAGGTATATAGGTGCATATGGCAAAGTTTCAAATGCCGCCATGACAAAATATCAAACAGGTTATAAGTGTGAGAGGCGCCTACCGTATTGCAAAATCTCCAATGATTGTAAGCTACATGTGGGAAACTCTTTAAATAACCCCAGCTCTTTATATGGACCGACCTGGGCAAATTACTTATATAGTCGATCAAATATCGATTTGTGATTGGTGTATATACATGATGTGTACGTCAGGGATGCCACATCATTTGCCACTCAGACGAGCCAAGAAAACAAATCGAGGACGAAGATGCGCGAAATTCTGTACTGCGCCCGCGCCCACTTCTGCTGATCGTGCCATTTCTCATCGTATAAAACAAATCGTCAACGTCGAACGTGTTGCAAGTGTGGATAGTGTCATCGTAAACGAATCGCCAGCCTGGCTCACGAGGTCATACCATGCATTCAACAGATGGACCGTTCATTAACCCGGTTCCCCCGCGTTTCACGTTGACCTAGTGGAGATTTTGAGATCGACTAGCCTAGTATATGTATAATGTATCGAGAATTCGCATATCAGAATTTCCATACTGAGCATTGCGTATCAACGGTGCATTCATTTTCATGTATATACACGACGGTCGACCAGAAGCGGTTCTCGCGCGTGCGCTCTCTGTCCATGTCTCCGCCTCTTCTGCGTCGCGCGCTCTCTCGTCACTGCACGTGCACCATTGATCGCGAAGCTAAACTGTGATTTTCACAAACGATCGTGAATTTGAACTGCGCACCTTTGGGATATATCCGCACTGTACTATCTCTGTGTGTGGTCCTGTGTGTCACGCGCACACCCTTCCTGATGTCCGGCATGTCCGCCTCCGATCGTAATCCAACAAATACTATGCTATCCAACCCATGATCGAACTTAGATCGGAAGATTGTCATCTGCACATTTGTTTGGAAGCGAACGCCCAAGAATCTTTGAGAAAGGCGAAAATAAAATCGCAACAACCAATATCACGCTCTGATGCGGCATGCTTAATTATTCCAACGACACCAAAATGAGTTCAAACGATCAAAATTTCTGTCAGAATATGATTGATTTTTGCCACCATTCCGTTTCACCAGACACTAAAGTCTGGTTTGTCGAACGATATGTTCACATCATACACTCTCAAAAGGCCTCCCAGCGATGCAGCAGCTTGCTTACCATGCGCATACAGGTGTGCATGCTGCCGAAGATTACCACTTAGTCTTGACATTGTATTGCACGAATCTAAGAGGTATCCAAACTGTGATACCCAGCTTTCCTGGGGGAGTGGGAATCGGCGTCGCCGACAGCTTAACTCACCACCTCTGTTACAGTATTCAACGTTTGGTTGCATGGCGTTCTCTTCTGAGCGATAGCAGCAGGCGAATGAGCGTTTCAAAATCAATGTCTGTATTGTGCTTTGAGTTTTTCTTCGGACGTGTAAAGGTTCTATAAATAGGAATCATGTTTCGACTGTATTCAACGAGTCAATACCACGCGCTGGACTATAACAGTTTCATGCCCCGGGGGAGATTTCGAAATCGCGACCTCGTGGTCTCATATCGATTCGCTATATCCGCACTGACAGAGCTACTGGCGCGTATCGATGCATCACTCCAATCACCTTGCTGTACAAATACCGTCAACGATACTTTAGGGGTGACTGTCATACTCGCGACAGCTTCGATGCCGTATCAGCATCTGATAGCTGTGTAGTCCGAATATGCCACACCCGACAATCCACGGCATCAGCTCAGGTCACATCAATCATGTTGCCGTGCCAGAATCTGGCGGGCAGCCCCCCAGATAGTTTCGGTGTAGGCCACCGACCAGCCAGTTCTGTGATCTGTCACAAATCTGGGACTAGTCAGCAGTATGATCACAGTAACCCAGGGTTTGGGGTTTCAGTCAACAGCGAGTAACTTAACCTTTAATATATGTGTTTTAATCACTTTCCAAGTTATCCAAAGCCGATGCAGCTCGTGTGCGTATTCTGTTATACATTAGGTATACCTGACAGGTAGGTATCTCTCTCTAGGTCCTGAACCCGTTCCACGATTTCTTCCACTATAGTTTTTGCCATGATTGGCTAAACCAGCCGTATAGGTCGTCCGGTGGTGCCTAAAGCGCGTTTGGGTGGACACCTAGGAATGTGAGCGGAAACGCAAATGGGAGGGCGGGGGCTACGTAGCATGACTTCTTTCGTTCTTTCGGCAGTATGGCTGGTATGCCACAACCTTGGACCCCGTTCGGATTTGATCACTTTGGACGCCTCGCTGGGGCCGGTGTCGGCGCGCGCACCAACCGCCTACCGCTACGACTTCAATTTTATGTCTGCATTTTGCTTCCCTCGACTGGATTCGTATTTCCACACCGCTAGCCCAAACGCCACTTGGGCATCAGACTTTCAATAAAAAATGCTAAACACGCGAGCAACGAAGGGACTTTTTAAAAGTACTTTTTAAAAGGTCACAGGTCGATCCACAGCTTATTCTACTATTATATACCGCGCTCACGCCACGAACGCCACCTATTGCCACGCCCTCAGCGCCTGCGGCCAACGAGAGCGCGGATCATGTCACCGCCAGGGAGCATTACGAGGGACAGGTCGAGAAGGCGAAGGAGATCTACCGCCATGGCACAGCGCCGAGGGTGGGGAAAGGTCTGCGAGAAGAAATTTTGGGCGGTAAAGACAAGCGGCTCGTTGACACTGACACCCCGAAGCTTGCACGACTGGTTGGAGCTCTGCTTCGTACGATCTTCAACTCGGCTGGACTGGATGAGACGCGTCCTTCGAGCGTGCCGACCTCACAATTCTTATGATCGACCTGGTGAATTCCTTGGTGTACGATGTGCTCACGACCGTCATCGAGAAGGAGTCCAAGGCGGCGATGTTTTTCCTGGGCACCGACGTTGTCAGTGACCGCGATACGGCAGGAGGGCTCTGATCGATTTGATCAAGGGCTCCGTATACCGACCGATGGGGGTTCGTCATCAGACGCATCTGGAGGAGCACGCTGTTTTGCAGTATCCCGCCGGTGTTACCCGCGGCTGCTGCGCGCGCTCTCTCTCTCTCTCTCTGAGCCGCGGGATTGGTGCGGGACAACCGCTCGGTTGAGTGGAGACCCACCGAGGAGACTCGCAAGCACCACCACCCTCAAGGAGTCACTCAATCCCATCTTCTACGCGGCGGTAAGACTTCGCTACCCGCTGCCATCCGATTTGCGGCGAGTCTCGTTGCGGGTGTTTCAAGCACTCGTAACGCAGATCTACATGTCATGAAAACAACAGCAGGCGAATCAGGGTGGTGCGACCGGGACCGTTTCGGCGGCGGCTGTCGCTACCGGCGACGACATCGATGATCTCCACGCGATCCTGCGGGCGGTAATTGCGAAGATCGAGCGGCTCGAGGCATTCGTTAAGGCGAGCCGCTCTGGTGGTGCAGACTCGGCGCAACCCACAAGCGGAGCCGCACGGGGCTCACGGGTTACCGGGTGGTGGGTACACCGCAGGTGGCATTCGACGACCCGGGGACGCGCGCAGCGGGCGATCCCAAAACGCTTTCGGTGCGCCGGCAACGCGGGCCCCGGTACGCTATACCATCACTTCAGGAATCATTATTCCCGCTCAGGGGCAAGAGGCACCAGATTGGATTCCGCGGCGGCATTTCGCATCCCCTTTCAGGATGAGGATGCCGATGGCATGCGCACGTTTGCCTTGCGCTACCTGTTCCACGATGCGGCGCAAGGCCCGTTTGCCTTCCGTCGGCGGCGGTCGCGTGTTACGAGCAGTGCGGTGCGCCGGCGGTGCTTGCGTCCGGTGGTGGCGCTCACGGCATGGCCATCTCGTCGTACGGCATTTCGGCGGGCGACGAGAGTGACGCCGACGACGAGGGGGTCCTGTCTGACGGGGATTGTCCACGCAGGTCAACGCCGTGAGCCGCCGTGCGGGGATTCCAGCGGGCACGTAGGATTCCCGCTCCATGCGATGTGGCCACTGGAGTTTTGAGCGCGACACGTGATGGAGCCGGCGCTAGCGGCGGGATTGCCGACACCTGGTGGTGCAGTGATGGATGCAGCGCCGAAGCTCTTCACCCAGGTGGCGACCCATAGAGGAATTTCCCGGGGGTCGAGCTGCTGCCGGTGCAGCAGGGGTACGCGGGCGGTTACGATTCCGACCAGTAATACGGCTACGCGGACGATCCACAGCCACGACCCGCCGCCCACAACAGGCGGTCGGCTGCAGTACTCTACCATAAGGATTTGGTAAGCCCGTTCTCGGTATAGCCACGGTCTGTTTGCTGTCGTTTCTGACGCTCACAGGGCCGGCGGCTGCGGCGTCCTCCTCTGGTGGTGCCGCTCGAGTACATTGGCGGCTCGCGACGCCAGCAGGGGCTACCGACATTCGCATGCATCATGGATCACCTTGGGCCGCCCCCGAGTGTGCACGATCGTACATGGGTCAGCACCGGAGTGGTGGCCACGTTTGACAGGGAGCACTTCTCACCAACACTCCGTGCGGCGATTAGCTCTGCTAATTCTCAATGGTTGCGGCATGGCACAACCAGGTTGGAATGCACCAACCCCGCAACTAAACATGCACTTCAGCAACCGCTCGGACTAGCAGGTGCCCGAAAGGACCAATGATGCTCTGCCACCAGACTACAACTGCAACGGTGACTTCTTTTACGGGATCGACCTGGGTCCGATGGATGATCACGCCGTGTCATTGACTTGGCCGGCACGGCTGCCGATACGGGCGGCGATTTTGGTGATTGATGTATCTGGTACAGTTCGCTGATGTCACGGGCTTATCTGGGACCTAAGTCTGGCGCAGCAGATTTTATCATTTTGGACAGAAGACATGTGGGAGGCAGCTGTAACCCTCCTCACATAACAGACACTGTAACTACTTGTGATGGGACTCATATAAAGCAAGGTTCTATATTATGCTTTATAAGGTCATAGTGAGCTATGTCACTCTTAGGATCTATGTCCTGACTTACTACATATACTTGCAGGTAAGAATTAGGTATTATTTGACTTTTGCCATGCGGCTGTGTTACTCTAGAAATCTCAACTGTTTCTTTGGCCTTGGCCATTACTTATTCACTCAGCTCTCTGAGGTAATCCTAGTCAGCATGGCCAAGTCTCATCAACCTATCATATGCTTGTACTGCATTATCATCTGCCAGTATTCTTCATGACACATTATTACACAGTACAGTAGTACTGTGTACTCCCATATAAGGGGGGTCTCTTCCTCAACAGGGGTCTCGGGCGCTAATGCTGTAAGGCGCGTATGACACTACTGGCATGTATGACATTGCTGAGTCATCCGCGCATGACACCGTGTGTTGTCCTAGCACAACTCCCCCCCCCTTCAGGTGGGAAGCGTCCTCGCTTGTGCTTAGATGCACAGTCGTTAGGCTGATTCGGAACCCATGGTGTCCCACTCGCTGTCGTCGGACATCACTGGTGGCGGCGTAGGGTTGTACTCCGGCATCAAGGTCACAGGCTCCTCGTCAGCTTCTTCCAGATTAGCGCAGACTCTCTCATCGTTGAGCTCTGTCTCATTTTCATCTCTCCAGAGTATTTCCGCTAGGTATTCACATACCGCTGCGATTGACCCCACGGGTTGTTCCACCGGTAGAGAGCTGAATAACTGTTTAAGCAAGGCCGCGGGGATGCCATACACGTGCCATCCAGCTCCCATGCCTGGCCTGGGGTCGCCCGACTCTCTGCAGGTGGAGCCGCTCTGCGCCATCTTCTCGTGTCGCCCATAACGGCGTTTGAAGTCGCAGGGGTTTTCAGGGTCGCAGGACCTCAAGGTGGTGATAGGCGCGTTGGTCCAGAAGTGGGTGGGTTTCTTGTAGGGCATACCATACTTGCAATATGTAGCCAGATGCGGAAGTGGCAACCCTTGCATGCATCGGCGAGTGTGTAACCCATGAGGAGCTCGGCCACGCGGGTTCTCGATGAAGTAGAAGCTCGGCTGGAGGTACTTGATGATCTCCAGCGTTCTCCGCACTTGCCTGTCAGCACCACGCAGGTTTCGTACCCCTACCGTTTTGGCTTGGCTGTACTCCGTGCATGGAGGGCTCGCCCAAATGACGTCAAAGTGCTTGGGCGAGAACTGCCGATAGTCCCAGTGCAGGATGTTTTCGCAGTGAGTGGGCTTCCATCGGTTCTGGATGTCCACCGAGACTACCTCACACCCAGGAAACTGCTTGCTGAACTGTCGTTCGACAGAGCCCGTGCCACAAAACAACACCAAGATCCGTATTGGGCGTCGAGACGGCTGTAGGCGTGCTGCTCCTCGACCAGGTCCTTGGGATGGCATGAAACTAGTGGGTGACACCGTCGCGAATGTGCCCACCTCGTCGTCGGCTCGTTCTTCCGGGATCCACGCCATTCCGTCCGCCTGTAACTCCTCAGGGTCCGTCATCCATATCGCCCCTGCTGACTCCTCGCGTTTGCGGGTGACTCTGCTCTTTTCACGTTCTTGCCTCTTGGCCTCGACCTTTTCGAACTCCTGTAGAGCGCGGTTAGGTATCCCTTTTCGGCCAACTCCATCGAACTCGAGGTCCTCGCGAGTTTTCCATTCATTCTCGGAGCGTGGCATACCTACCCATTTGACCATGTACTCCGTCCATGTCCGCCCGCTACGTCTCCTCGTGCGTGACCTCTCAATGCACTCCACCGCCATCTCCTTACGACCGCTTACGTCCACAGGGGGAGGCGGAATCTCCGCACTCCTGTCCGCGAACTTGCCATGGCCCGACTCCACTGGGGTGAGTCTATCCACGGTGAAGACGTCGTGCACCTTCCACTGTGGTGGTAGCTTCAGGCGGTAAGCCGCGGGGGCCCCTCGGTCCTCGGGGGCGAGCTCCATCTGCCGATCGCTGTGGAAGGCCTCCAGTACCTCCATCGGGCCCAGGCGCTTCTTCAGCAACTTCTTGTGTAGGCCCCTATCCCCGGGCTGGGTGAGATGCGTGGCGTCCACCCACACCATGTCACCTATTGCGTACCGGCGAGCACGATGACGAGCGTCATACTGGGCCACTTGCTGCTGCTGAGCTACCAGCAACCTATCGCGAGCAGTCTGCAGCTGCTGAACAAACTGCCGGGCGGTCTCGTGGGCCGTGCCTTTCTTCACGACGTCCCCTCTCCCCCCCTTGGCACGGCCCCTACGAGAGGCCAATGCAGCTTCTACGAAGAAGTCGAGCTGCGACGCCGGGGCATGCCCATAGCAAAGCTCGAAGGGTGTGAATCCAGTAACTGCGGACCTGGAGTCGTTAATGGCGTACTCCACCGGGGTGCACCATAAATCCCAGTCTGTCTGGTTTGCGTCAACGTAGGCGCGCAACATGCGCTCCACCGTATGGTTTGTGTGCTCCGCTTGGCCGTCTCCTTGTGGATGGTACGGCGTAGTGGAGGCCACCTGCACCCCCATAAGGCGATGCAATTCCATGTGAAAGGCGTCACGGAAGCGAGAGTCCCTGTCACAAATGATCTTCATAGGAGCACCGTGCAGTCGCCAAACATGGTCGAAGTACATTCGCGCCACTTGCTCAGCCGAGCTGTCGGAGTACAGCATGGGGACCACGTGCACCATCTTGGACAACTTGTCCGTGAACGTGGCGAAGGCGTCGTAGCCCCGCTCCGTGCGTGGTAGTCCAGTAACGAAGTCAATGCTGACCACCTGCCACAGCCTGACCGGGACTTGGAGGGGGTTCAGCTGCCCATCCGGATAGCTGTTCCTCGGGCGGGTCTGCTGGCATATCAAGCACGAGCGGGCCCAGTCGGTGACGTCCTTGTTCATGCGGGGCCACCAGAACCGCCGCACAATCCGAGCAAGAGTCTTATCTCGCCCGGTGTGCCCCGCCGCGGGAGACTCGTGCGCTTCACGCATGACTATCTCTCGAAGGGGAGAGTCGGACGACAACACCAGCTGGTAGCGTCCCTCCGCGATGCGCCAGATCATGTCGTCAACCATGCGGAAGGTGTCCGTGCGCTGGTGCGGGGCGGCTAAAAGCTCTTCCTTTAACATCGTGAGGTAAGGGCTACGCTCGTACTCCGCGCGTAGTGCTTTTACGAACTGGCATGCCTTCAGTGGTCCTTTGGCTGCGCGCGCCTTGGCTGCTGGCCCCGTCGTAACCATAGGCTCGCTTGCACCTTGAGCTGCAGGCGCACGGGCATTCGTTGTTCGAGGCCGAGTCCGGCTGGCCGCTGGCGCCCACACCAGCAGCACGGGCCACCGCAACGCTGGTCGGCCTCCATCTGGTGACTCAAACAAGCATGTAGGGTGACCCTTGGCATCCTTGAGGTCGAACACCTTGACCACGTGCAGGCCGTACTTGGGCTGGATAAGGGTGCGCCAGGACGCGTCATAGTCCGGCAGTAGGAACATCGCCGACGTGTTCTCTGGGTCGGCGCGCCACTCGGCCATGAAGTGGCGTAGGATCCTCTCAATGAGGTTGCTGTCCTTGGTATAGGGGGGGTTGCACCAGACGTGCTTTCCCCGCCATTGCTGCTTGAGGCACTCCGTCCAATAGGTGTCCACTTGGCGGTTGACGCCCATGGAGTCACAACACGCGTCCACGTCGAACGGGCCGTACTGCGCTGAGATCTCTTCGAACTTCTCCTTTACCAGTTTCCAGTCCTGCCGGTCTACCACGTTATCGTAGTGGGAGCTTGACGCGGGAGGGGAACTTTGTTTGCTGGGAGGGGAAGGACTAAGGGGAGTTGAGGGGGCTGGAGAGGGGGCTTGCTCCGGTTGCGAGCGAGAGCGAGTAGTGACGCCCGCAAGGGTGGCTTCATGCAAGGCGCGCTCCGCGGTGTGCAACGTCTCAGCTGCGTCTTCCCACAGGTCGGGGGTTTCCACCCAGGTGAGCCCATTCAGATGAGTGAGCTCCCCGACGACCAACGGAGGGCTGACCGGGGGTACAGACTCGTCTTCAGAGTCGGAGTAATCAAACGTGGTGTCGAGCACCGAGGTGGGGTCTTCACGGATCTTGACTTTAGCGGGCTCCTCGGACGGCTCATCGTCGGTGTCATCCTCGTCGATTGCACCGAATACTGAGGTGGGATCGGCGGGGGTCGAGCTCTCAGCTGGCTCCCTTGGCACACTCTGACGAGGCTCGTCTGTATCCCGGTCGACCACGCCCTTCTCCTTGAGCCCCTCCCTGGCGGATGACTGCTTGTAGTCTGGTCGTCTGGATTGGGCGTCCGGAACCACTAGGCATCGGCCAGGTACGTGCTCCATTTGGTGCACGCCCACTTCCACCAAGTCCTCATACCAGCGTGCCTGGCGTCGACTCAGCTCCCGAGCCGGCGCGAAGAGCCACTGCAAGGGTTTGTGGTCACCCATGAGTTTGAAGTCGGTGAATATAAGGTAATGCCTCCACGTCACCGTGGTGCAGTGGTGGATGGCGCACAGCTCCCGCTCCCCAGCGTGGTAGTTTTGCTCGGCTGAGGAGAATTGCCTGCTCTCGAAAGCCAGCGGTTGAAGACCTCGCCCCAGGTCTTGCATCAGCACGCCTCCTAGCGCGACCGCACTGGCGTCGGTCTGCACGCAAAATGGGCGAGATCCATCGGCTGCTGAGCGCTGGTCCGGTAGGGCAAGGATTGGCGCCGAAATCAATGCTGATTTCAATCGTTGGAAGGCTTCTTTCTCCTCCTTGCCCCAAGTCCACGGCACTCCCATCTTCGTGAGGCGAGTAAGAGGGTGGGCAATGTGGGCGAAGGACTGGATGTACCGCCGGTAAAAGCCACACATTCCAAGGAATTGGCGCACGTGGGTGACAGTCTCGAGCTCTGGCCAGTCGCGAACCGAGGCCACTTTGTCGCGTTGGGGACGACAACCTTCCTTACTGCACACATGGCCAAGGAAGCGTACTGCTCGCATGCACAACTTCAACTTGCTTCGCTTGAGGTATACTTTGTGTTGGCGACAGGCAGCTAGTACGGCACGTACATGGCCGACATGCTGCTCAGGTGTGTCACTGAAAATCATGATGTCGTCCACGAACACTCTGCAGAAGGGTAGGTGTCCGAGGTACTGCGTCATCATTCTTTGCCACGTGCTCGGTGAGTTGCTCAGTCCCATAGGCATGACCAGCCACTCATAAGCTCCAAAGTGGGTGGTCATGGCTGTCTTCTCGATGTCCTCCTGTTCCATGGGAACTTGCCAGAACCCCCACAAGGCGTCTGCAGTGGAGAAGACGGTTGCTCCTTGTAGGTCATCGAGGAGGGTTTGTACGTCAGGAAGAGGGTACTTGTCCTTGACCGTGATCTCATTTATCGACCTGTAGTCGATAACCAGGCGCAACTCCTTAGGGTTGCTCGGCTTCGGCACCATAAGTACCGGACAGCCCCAGGGAGACGCCGATGGACGGATGTACCCCTTGGCCAACAGCTCGTCAAGTTGTGCACGAAGTTGCCGAAGCTCCTCTTGCGACAACTTGTAGTTACGCCGGTGTAGCGGTTGTCCACTCCAGTCGGATCGCAAGCGAATGTTGTTCTTGTAGTCGCGGCTTTGGACGGAGTCAGGCAGCTCCGTACATATGACGTCCTTGAACTCCTCCTCAAGGTCGCGCAGCTGTTGCCATATCTCTGGGGACACTGTCTCGTCAATCTCGTCCGGCTCCTCCTCTTTCATGGCGTGGGGCTTGGGCGGCGGTGACGGTGATTCCTCAGCCACTGGAGCGGCCTGCTCTTGAGATAAACCTTTCGTATGGGGCTTCTCGTCGCTCCAGCGCACACGCTTGCGCCGCGGCCGACGTTCGCGGAGTAAGCGCCTTCCCTGCTCCAGCGCGGCTGCGGCTTCGGCATGCCAGGTGGGTGGTTTCCCTTGCGCATGGTCGTCGATTGCTTGGGCACGTACGTGCTCAGGTAATAGAGCGAATGCTCCCAAAGCTTCCCGCTTGCTCTGGAAGAACCCGAGATGTAGGTTGTTGGATGGCGCGTGGTCCGCAGGGGGACCAACAGCACCCTCCAGAGCGACCACGTCAAAGTTTTGTGGGCGGGTGGACTCCACTGTTGCGTAAACCTTATCCAAGTGGTCCTCGTCACTGGTGCCTGGGCTGGGCCGCACAGATTCCCGGAGGAGTAGAGCGTCCTCGGCTTCGGAGTCGGTGTCTGACGCGGACATCAGCGCAGGCGCGTCCGTTTCACCCAGATCCACTTGGGAGGAGTCCATGGCGCTCGCGACTTGGGCGTCTTGCTGCTCAGAGCTAGACGTGACGCGATGCTCGGACGAAGCGTCCTTGGGCTTGGTGTTGGTCTCGGCGTCGGCATCTTCGTTACAGGCGACCGCCCCGAAGGTGCCGTCGGGCGCCAGGTACACCACGAAGGCACACTCATCCTTAGATTGGAGGGCTCGAAGGTCCTTGCGTACCCTTTTGGGGTCCAGCAAGACTCCTTGTACCAACGCCATGGCCTTATCCTTGGGTCTTGAGGGGTCTGGCGTTCCCGGCGAGCAGCCTGTAATGACCACTCTCTTGCTTCCAGAACCAAACCGGATGGAACCCCATCGGGAGTAATCCAGGGTGACTGGGGAGTGGGAGGCTAGCCAAGGTCCTCCAAGGATGATATCCACGCAAAGATCAATGGGCATCACTCTGAGCTCCAATTGCTTGACGTACAACCCCTTGGTGGTCTCCGCTTGCAGTCGAGGGCGGACGCACGTGTTGACATCGTACGACGCGCCGTCGGCTACTCGCACTCGCATGGGGTTTTCGTGAGGTCGAGGCGTCAAGGAGGGAATGCTGCGTACAGTCTTATCCGAGATAATGTTGGTGGAGCACCCAGTGTCCACCAGCACCTTTACACGACGACCGTTCACGTACGCCCAGAACAACAACAAGGTGGGGGCCTTGGAATTGTTGATCTGTCGAGGTGGTGCTCGCGATGTTGATACAGCCGCCAAGAGATCACTCCAACCAGGGCTCATGTCCCCACTGTCGGTGATGCTGTTGAGCTGGCACTCGATCGGGTCGTCCTTGGCATGAAGGTCGCCTAGATCAAGAGGGTCGTCCATGTCAGAGTCCCATGGTAACTCGTAGGTGCCTGCATCGGCCAAGAGCCCTTGAGCGGTGGCTGTCTGCACCAGATCCCTGGGTGGGTAATCAGGTGGGTACAAGGCCACTTGGATGACCTTGTCCTTCGCCGCTCGCGCCATGTCATTCGTCGCCAAGTCACTTGCGTACTGGAGGAGTCCGTCTTCTACTTCCTCTTGCGCTTGTTCCTTGGCTAAGATGTGCAGTAGCTCTTCGTCTATAGGAGAGTCCCGCTCCAAATATGGGAGGCCACTGGCGTAATCCCGCTTAAGCTTCTCCCGTTGGCGAACCTTCTCCAGCCCACTGAGCCACCTCCTCCTTGGAGCTCCTTCAGCTCGAGCTGCATGGGTCGGTGACAACCATGGTCGGGGGCGGTCACTCCGTGTGGTTGAGGTTGCCTCGACAGTCGTGTTGTTGTTAGGTGAGGGCGTACGAGGTCGACGCCCAAGCTGGATGTCTTGACGTCGTCGTCGGTATTCTTGCAGCCTTTTAAGTTTGCTAAGGGCTGCGGGTAAGGGTGATCGAGCTCGAGCTTCTCGCTTGTTGGTGGTAACCGCGCTGTGCGTTGGTGACCGCGTGGGTCCTCGGGCTGCGTCGATGCCCGGCTCTCCAAAGCGGTGGGCTCGTGCTCCGCGGAGGTGTACGGGGCGGTGCAAGGTCCGTTTCCAGAGCCTTGATGGAGGACCTCAAGCCCCGTGTGCCCACCTTGGAGCGTAGAGCGCTCGTCCCTTGCCCTCGGACGGCTCGAAATTGCCAACCTTGCAATGGTTGGCCCGTTGGCTCCAAGTGCACGCGGTAGCTCTCGGTCACCTTTAGGGTACGTCGGTGCTGTTTCCCAACGTGCTGGGAGTCGTCTGAGAGGTCCTCGCTCGTACACACTGGAGACTCGGCTTCCTTGTGAAGACGAGCTTCGACCACTTGACGCTCCGGCGCGGGAGAAGGGCTGGTCATCGCCCGCGAGGGTAGCATGTTGAGCTCATCGGAGTCTAGGTATCCTGTGCAAGGAGCGCTTCGCCTTTGACGTCGACGGGCTCTTCTCCACTTTTCCCGCAACTGTTGCTCCGAGAGGTAGGAGGGGGGCTCATCGCGGGGATGTGGGATCCCACAGCCCGAGCTCATTAGGACTTGGAGGGTACTCCGAGCTCGAGGGAGTCCTCCGCGGCAAAATCCATTAGTTCCTTTGGCAACACCGCGTTGAGCACGTCGCAGTATTCATCCGTTTCCACTTCGTGCGTGATCATGTCCAAGGTTTCAGCCAGAAGTGCTTTGGCCCACTCCTTCTTACGAAGAGCAGCCTGTGGGCACTCTCGAGCATAGTGCTCTTTGCTTTGGCACAACCTACAGCCAGTGTACTCCGGGGAGCCCAAACGTTGCCCAGTAGGAGTTGCACCCGCGGGACGATCTTCGGCTAGAGCTAGAAGCTCCTCCGAGACCTCCACTGCTGCCAGTAGCTGCACTGGTGCTCTCCTACTCGTCGCGTTGCTCAAATGCAACTCCGCCTCAATGGCGTATTCAAGCGCTAGGCGTCGACTGGCTGGAAGGGCGCGGTCGAGGAGGATCAAGGGGGTCCCCTTCCGCTCTGCAATCTCGAACGCCTCCTTTCGTACCTCCGCGGATAAGCCCGAGAGGAAGACGTCCAGAAGGTCGGATTCCGGAACCGGAGTGGTGAGCTCGTGTGTCGCCAACATGGTCACCACGCGATGGGCTAGATGTAGTCCATCCCAAAACTCGCGCACCTTGCGCGGTGTCGCCATGCGTCCTTGAGTTTGGCGCACTCGGCGTAGGAACGAGCCCAAGGTGGCCATTTCACTCTTCAGCGGCACGACCAGCTTCGCTAGCGGCACGATGACCTTCTCAAGGTTCAACGACTTGTCCGCTTCGGCATCCAGGAGAACCCCTCGCAGCTCCGTTCCTTCGGAGCTAGGTGTAGGGAAGCAGTGTTGGGTGATCTCCTTCAACAAAATATGCACCGAGAGAATCGGCTCTCCGAACTCGAATGCTCCGTTGGGCACGTTGCATGGGGTGTTCATCGCGAGGAGCACCACCGGAAGGGTTAAGCACCTGTCGAACTCGTCCACGAATCGCAACAGCGGGCCGAAGGGGTTTGTGGACCCCTCCAACGGTGCTGAGTACAAGGACATGATGTCCTTCGCGGCCTTGAGGGCATATGAGTGCCTGGTGTACTCCTCCCTTTGCTGCCTGCCATCATTGTACGAGGACCTCCTGCTCGAACCGAAGCTGTAGGACGTCTCATCGTCGGGCGGGTCGTCACCGCCTCCGCCCCCGCCATGGCCGCGACGTCCACCTTCAGGATTCCGCGAGGGTTCGCTAGGTGCGTCAGAGGTGGGGTCGTCAGGCGGCTCATTCCCCCCCCCTTGATGGCCACCGGGTCCTCCCGGGTCGTCACCGTCATCATCACCACCACCATCCCCGTCATCGCCGCCTCCGCCGCTACGCACTGCTGGAATCTGTATAGGCAGCCCTGACTGGGAGTCCCGGTGCAGGCCCCTATGACAGACCCCTAGGACCAACACTGGACCGCTGACTGATCTATAGGTTCGTGCTGTGACACACGCTGTGTCACAGGTAGGCTAGTATCCGAGACCGTTGCGAGACCGTTCCGGGTATATCTAGCTTAGGGTTTATTATCTTATGAGAGTTTATCCACACAGTTCGGGACCCTCTGATATCTAGTGAACTAGGATATTCCGGTAGGTCGTGGCCCCATCCACGCTTTATTCCACTTGCTAGTTTGGCCATGATTGGCTAAACGGCCGCTCGGAGAGGTGGTGCGCGTTTGCGCGTTTGGGCATTAATGGAGATTTTGAGATGAGCGGCTTGCGGTGAGCGACTTGAGCCGCAGCTATGGGGTGCCGGCTTGGAATGGGTTTCGTCGTCGCAATGTTCACTATTCGCGGTTCTCTGCTCGCTCTGATCCCGCCTGCTGCCGTGTTTTGGGCTGGTGACCTTGGCACCTTTGACTTCGACGACATCTTCCTTCGCCCCTCGCTAGCATGGCCCGACCGCTCGTTCCGTGTCCGTGACGTCGCATTTTCTCCGCGGCCCTACCCAAACGTGCTGCAGCGTACCGCCTCCCCTCAGGCTTTTCTAGAGATGGGAATGACGACAAGATCCAAGAAGTCCCTCACGAGGGACAGTGACATCGATGCCTCTTTGAGGTTGATCGACGGGGTGCGGAACACACCAACGGCGGCTACGCCTTTTGTTCCTACCCCCAACCCTGCATCAAACGTAGACGAGGACGTTGCCGTCAGGCGTTACCTGCAGGAGCAGTCCAAGCTCGTCGACGAGATCTACAAAGCGCGACTCCATCGGGCTTGGGCCAAGAGTATCCGTGAGGATATTCTTGGTGACAAGAAACATCATTTCCGCGGTACGGACGACGCTGGCCTTCTGTCCGACCTGGTGGTGCAGCTGCGTACGGAGTTTCAGTCGGCCGGACTGGAACTGTGTGCCTTTGACCTCGACGACCCTCTGGCTCCAGTGGTCAACAAGGTGAATGGCCTCTTGTACGACGTTCTGGCTCTCGTGGTGGAGAAGCACAGCAACGCCTACGTCTGGCTCACTGGTACCGATTCTTCGACTGACCGAGATGGAAGACGAGCCCTTGTCGACATCATCAAGGGTTGTGTTCCGGTGGCGCTACGAGAGTCGCAGCAGGAGGAGCACGCCGCGTTGCGTTATCCCGCAAACGTTGACCCGCAGCCGATCTTGGCTAAGGAACAACGTTTGGTGCGGGATAACCGAGCTTCCGACTGGACACCGACCGAGGCCACGCGAAAATTGAGCCTCTGCACCCGACTCGACCCGACCTTCTACGCTGCGGTGAAGGTCCGCTATCCCATGGCCGCTGACTTGACTCAGGTGTCACTGGTTTCGCTCCGTGCCATGGTTGTGGAGATTTACCAGGCTTGGGCACAGACGGGCGGGGGAAAGGTGGCTTCGGGCGCGGACGGCGTCTCCGCACACCTTTCCAGCAGCGAGTACGACGCCCTTCTTCAAAAGATCACGGAGCTCAAGGAGCTTGTGCAGCGGCAACACGGTGAGGCCGCTCCGGTTGTGCGGCAGCAACGGGAGCGGGTGCAGCAGCGGCAGCAGCAGCAGCGGGGGCAGCAGCCGCGAGGATTCCGTGTGGGGACCCACAAGGCCCCGCCGGTGGGATTCGACCGCGACGATCAACGGGCAAAGCCGTTCTGCGGTAGGTGCAAGAAGGCGGGCAAAGGTGAGGCGTATCACTTTTACCGCGACTGCCCGTTGGGCGGGCGCCAACACCCGCCCACCTCTGCCGCGGCATTTTGCGTTCCCATCGACGAGGAAGACGCAGAGGGGGTGCACGCACTCGCCATGTGTGCGTTGTTCCAGCAGGCGGCGGATGACGGGGCGGAGTCCTTCGCGCGTGCGGCAGCCGCGTACGGGCCGCCCGCTGTGCTTTGTGCGGGAGCGGTCGGCGGCATTGACGTGTCCGCCTACGGCTTCGCCGTGGAGCAGCAGCCGGCTTCCGAGGGGGATGACATTCTCCGCCGGCTCGACGATCTTGCCGCGGAGGTTCACTCCGCGGCCAACCCGCAGGTGCATTACACTCACGCATCTTTCCCGCCTCCTGCCGGTAACGGGCAGGGGGCTTCGGCTCTGGTGTGCGTGCCCGCCGCAGCGGTGGCCACACCGGAGGAGCAGGTTCCGGCAGGTGGTGCGGCGGCATCGGCATCCGCCGTGCCGGCCCCTGCTATGCCTGTCTCGCAGGGAGAAGATGTGAAGCCCGCGCCACTTCAATCGGCGCGGGTGACCACCACAGCGGACGCGGCCGGTGAGTTTGCTGGATTCGTTCAGACTGTCAACCACGCCGCCGTCCAGCCCATTGACCTCACGGGTTACAACACCGACGACTATGAAGACCTTGCCGACGGTACATTCACGGTAAAGCCGGAGGCTTCGGGCGTCTCAGCTAATCTCTCATCTGCACCTGCACCCCGAGCACCTGGCTCTGGTGGTGCTCTGGGTGACTGGCATGACGGTGCTCCCCGCAGCTACGGCTGTGGGAAGCCTCCGTGGGGGTTCCCCGCTCACACTGGCTTGTGGGGGATGCCGTTTTTGCTTTGCTTCGTTCTCTTGCTTTCCGTCATGGGAGTGGGGACCGCCGCCTACACGGCGGCCAATGACCTCAGCTCTGTGCAGGTATCGGGTCGGGCTGCACCGCAGCCTGTGCTGTGCAGGGGAGATCTCTGCGTCTACTCTGGTATCTCCGAGCTAGACCCCGTCACACTGGATGCGGTGCTGCACTCCCTGGGTGCTGCGGCAGTGCTACTGCCGCCTGACCCGCTGGGAGGCAGTGCTGCGGGATGCTACGGTGAACATTGTGGTGACGGTGCTCCTCTGATCTTTGACCCCGAGTAGTTTTATTCCTGGTTCTGGCAGTGCACCACCTTCTGGTGGTGTGCTGAGATGTGCTTTGACCTCAACATGGTCTTCAATTGGCTTTTACTTTGACTCCTTGTATCCGTTAATCTGACTTGCTGGCGCCGTGCCTTTCAGTAGTTTAGCAGGACCTATATGCCTGTATGTTTCTGCACTTGTGCCGGCTAGAGGGTTTCAATTTGTGTATCAGAATTGCACAGTTGAATTAGCAGTTAGGTTTGTCACCCTAGCTCCTACCCTAACTTATCTTAACATTCTGACTCTCCTAGACAGTCACCACCCACAGTGCTGGGGTGGTGTGCTGGAATCTGTATAGGCAGCCCTGACTGGGAGTCCCGGTGCAGGCCCCTATGACAGACCCCTAGGACCAACACTGGACCGCTGATTGATCTATAGGTTCGTGCTGTGACACACGCTGTGTCACAGGTAGGCTAGTATCCGAGACCGTTGCGAGACCGTTCCGGGTATATCTAGCTTAGGGTTTATTATCTTATGAGACAGTTTATCCATACAGTTCGGGACCCTCTGATATCTAGTGAACTAGGATATTCCGGTACGCACTGGAGGCGGTTTCGGGTTCACCGATGGAAACCGGTCGAACGCGCCAGGCCAAACTCCCCGTGTGCAGTATATACACAACGGCACGAGTTGGGTGCTTTCTGACAAGGTTGGAAGGGTCATCACCTCGCAGCTCCATATAGCTACAGGAGGTTGCGGGGTGCGGGTGCATCTCGAGCACGGAACGTTGGTGGTGCTGGACGCGACCTCGTTGTGCACGTTGAGAATCACGGCCTTGCCCATGTGAGGTGGCGAAGGGAGTTCAGAGGCAGGCGCCTCAGAGACTGGTGGTCCGCACCCTGACGCTAGATCGTGCTCCCGGTACTTTCTTGCGACGGCAAAGAACATACGCTCTGCCTCCAGCTTGTCCGCGTGGCCCGCCAAGTGCTTTTCCACGTGTGCACGAATAGCCACGACGGCAGGTGCACTGATGGACCTCCAGTCTAGCTTGGCAATCCGGTCTCGTACACTTGTCGTAGGGGAGGATGCTTGCACGATAGGGTCGAACGTCACTCCTTTGTGTTGATCACGTACGTCAACAGTCGTGGCTGACGAGGGTACCACCAAGGCTTCTCCTTCTGCTTTGGGAGCGTCGCTCGTCACAGTCGCGCAACTCACAGGGGTGGTGAGCGGCTGAGCGTGCTCCTCTAAGCTCACGCGGTCATCAGCAGATTTGAACGCGGCCTCCACCACTGAGCGGCTCTCCACCACCTGTTGCTCAAGTAATCGCTGATCTTGAGCAGCCTGGTCAAGTTGTTGGCGCTGCTCTTCTGCGACTCGCTGAAGCTCTTGAAGCTGTTGGTCATGACGTGCTACTTGCTCGCCCGCGGCCTCAAGTGCAGCTTGTTGAGCTTCGTGCTGCACTTCCATCAAGAGCTCCTTCTGTACGCGAGCAGATTCCTCCGCAGCCTTCTGCATGGTCGTTTGAAGTGCAGCGAGTTGCAGCTGGTGAGCGGCTGCAGCTTCCATCACAACTTTCTCGGACTCCTCCCGCAACTTTCGTAGTTGCTGCTCATGTCGGTTTGCTTGAGCTTGGCGTCGACGTTGGCGCCCTCCTTTACTACGAGAGCTTCTAGACGAAGAGGCATGCGAGGTGTCGGAGGAGAGTGACTCGGAGTGGATGGTACACGATGATGATGATGTGGTTCCCATTTCATTGGAGTTGTATGAAGCTTCAGACGACGTGCTATGGTCGCCGCCACTGCGGCGTCGAGCCTTAGCGAGCTTGCGCTTGGTCGCTTTCCGTTGCTTCCGCTCTTGCTTCGCCATCTCCTTCTGGTGGGCTACTTCCATTAAAGCCTGCATGCGGACTCCACGTTCTCGTTGGGTAGGTCGTGGGGCTGCTGGGGCTTTTGAGCGGGACGGCAGTGGCGCATAGATAGGTCCATCATCCTCAGCATCCGTCGTGGGGTCATCTTCGGACGATAAAACCTCGTAGGGGTTGCGGTCCGGCACGGTTCGTACTCCCTGCTGTGGGACGTGGATCTCCAAGGTGGTTGTACGCCTCAATGTTCTAATCACGTCCTCAACGTCCACTCCCAACTTCACAAGCCTTGCAGGTCGGTTGGCTGGGATGATTGTGACCACAGCTCGAGTGAGGTGATGATAATGATGGCCCGCTGAGGCGACGTGGGATAAGAGCAGCCCACGCGATGGGATCACACGCTGCTCTCCACCTTTCGTCTTGAGGTGAGCCTCCCATGTGATCGCTGCAATCGCGTTCTCCTCGCCACTCAGGCGGCGCAAATGTTTACGTAAAGTCGCCCATTGGTTTGGAGTCACGTCAGGGACGTCCGTCAGTGCTGCCCACTCGTGAAGGGCTTTGCGCTTCACGTGCTGTTTGCGTTGTACCGCAAAACGTGTGCACTTGGACGCGAAATCCACGATAGCTCTCCACGCCTTCACACACTTTTCCGCGTAGAACCTGGATAGAGCGTCGTTGCACTTCGTGATCTCGAGTTTGATCTCTTTTACACGACGTGTTTCCTCTCGCCAGATGCCCAAGAGTAGAAATGACAAATGCGAGTTTGCTCGCATAATGTTCTCCTGACGTTCGTGTTGGACTTGCTCATGCCATGCTGCAAAGAAAGTGGCAGTCCGCACGAGGCGGGCTCGTAGGCGCCATGCCTTGAAGACTGGAAGAGTGCTACCACTATATACGCGCGCCTTCCAAGTGCTCCACCAACTACGTAGGACGTATTGAGCCAAAATGTCCACTGCCACTGCTTGGCGAGCAAGTTTGACGCTTGTGCCAGACAGGCGTCGTTCGCTACCCAGAGGCACGCCTTCGCGCTTGTGCGCCGACATGTCACTACCAGTGGGTAACTCTGCAGCACGGTGCTCTACTACAAGTGTTTGATCAACTACAGCTTCACTTCGAGGAGGTGATTCCAAGGAATATGGGGTGGCTATAGCGACCGTGTTGGTTTCCTCGAAAGCTGGTTGGCCACGTCGTGGAGTAGCGCGAGCCAGAAGAGCGCGTTGTTGCGGTGTAGAGTACCGCTCAAACATGCGGACGGTAGCGGACACCTGGCCAGGTGTGTCCCGCGGCTCGTTGGTAAAGCCCATGGGTGTGGCGGGCAGCGACGCTTGTGAGTCGCGTTCTCCTCGAGGCACTGGCGCGCTTGAGAAACGCGCGTACTGCTCTTCAAGAGAGCGTTGCACTCCTCCTCCCCCCCCGCTGCCTCGCCGCGCCCCGGCAGGCCCGTTCCCAGCACGCGGAACAAAGAAAGGAGTGGGCTCCAAAGCTGCAAGCTCATCCCGCACCCCAGGCTCAAACGGCCGAGCCGAGCTTGAGAGCCTGGAAGGCCCAGGGGAAGCCCCCGCAGCACCAGGGCCGCCACTCCGCCAAGGCGGCAACTCACGCTGCGACCGAGAAGAAGACATGCAAACAGTCGCCAAAGTTGGTGGAGAAACGCGGCAATCTGAAAAATCTGCCAGCGCTTCCGCCGTACAGGCGTATAGTGGAAGAGCGAAGACGCAGAAGCCCAACAGCAAACAAGCAACTGCTGTTACCAAATCTCAATCGAAGCTTTCCAGCGAACTCGAAGAAGCAAGATGAAAACAAATTGAGCAAAATTGGCCAACGATCGGCCCGCGGAAGTCAAAGCAACGCTGCAGCGCGATACCACTTAGGGTTCGCCACTGTTAAGAACGCCAGAGCGCTGTAGAGCGCAAGGGCAAAGAACGCAAGCTGCATCTGCCAATTCAGAGAACATTTTCGAATTCCAAAGCATAAATTTGCGTAATTCCACTCAGTCGCAAAGACACTCGACGAAGAACACGCACGCCAGGTGAATAGCGCCAACTTGAAGCTTCATCACGCTAATTCCCAACCAGACGAGCCAAAGAAGAACGCTGCGTACTCATTCCAATCGCAGAGTGGAGAGTAGACGAAGATCTCGCGGAAAACGCTGACCAATCGGCACAATTTCCGAGAAGAATTAACGGCGCAAAGCTGCCAGCGAGTAAGAAAAACGCCGAGGCGTTGACCAGTGCGTCAGAGCGCAAATATGCCCAGCAGCCAGAAGCAGATTCTCAAACCCCGCAAAGTCTGTCTCCAAGGAAGAATTACAATTCCCGATACAATTGGCAACGTGAATCTGGCAGTCGCGCACGCCAATGGAACGCGGAACGGATAACGCAACGAGGCCAAGGACTCAAATAGCCGTTACACTGCACACTGAACAAGTCGCAATTCTCTAATCTCCACAGATCACGACGCCACGAAGAATTAAGCCTCCATTGACAATTGAAAGATAAGACACAACGTCAAAAAGCGCCACGGAGGCCAGCAAGCGAAAAACGTACTGTATTTTTGCAGTTGGGCGCTTTTAGGCCCTAAAAGCGCCCGATTTCGGGAATCCAGTGTAAGCCATCATTTCGCAACGCGCTGAAGAAGAAATTCAATCCAGATTGGTCATAAAAGACAACTTATTTGAGCATCGAGCACCAACCAGCCGAAAGGAACTGAAGCGAAGCTGCTGGCCAGCGAGGCCCGGGGTACCCGTAACGCACTAGCAGTGCGAGAGCTCAAATACCATCCGAAGAATAGGAGAACACATAAATTCGCCCGAAAAGCTATAACTGCAAATCAGAAAAAACGTGCGGAAGCGGTGGTGGTGGTGGTGCGTAGCACACTGATACCATTTTGTGGGAGGCAGCTGTAACCCTCCTCACATAA
>LGRX02013160.1:0-20491 GCA_001247695.2 Cymbomonas tetramitiformis | reverse complement strand
GGTCAAAGAACACAAGTCCCCCGGCATGTGTAATAACCGTGAGCACTGTACACAGAGAGGGAGCTAGCGTCAGACGAATCCAAGACGAATCCCCGACGCACTCAAAGAGGCAGTACCCGCCAGAAGAATACCACAGGGACAGCCACATCCCATCATCCAAATCATTCCAGTGGCCGTCCCCGTTCACAACGAGATGCCAGTACCCCATAAAGTGGGTGTCGATCACCAGTCCCCCGGCAGGTGAAAAAGCCCCAAGGCACTGGACATAAATAGAGCCAGCCGCAGACGAATCCCCGACGCCCTCAAAGAGGCAGTACCCGCCAGAAGGGTACCACAAGGAAAGCCACAATCCCATCATCCAAATCATTCCAGTGGCCGTCCCGTTAACAACGAGATGTCAGCACCCCATAACGTGGCTGTCAACCACCAGTCCCCCGGCAGGTGAAAAAGCCTCAAGGCACTGGACATAAATAGAGCCAGCCGCAGACGAATCCCCGACGCCCTCAAAGAGGCAGTACCCGTCAGAAGGGTACCACAGGGACAGCCACATCCCATCATCCAAATCATTCCAGTGGCCGTCCCCGTTCACAACGAGATGTCAGCACCCCATAACGTGGCTGTAAACATACGACACACCAACAAACCCTGTCCTACGACACGATCTCCATCCGTTCGTGAATGCTGGTTTTCCTGTTTCCATGGCAAAATCACACCATCTCTCCCAACGGAGGAACCGGGGCTATGCCCAAGTTGTAATACCACAGTCATATGGTAGCCTGGGCCCTACGGTGTGTAGGTTGCATGCATATTACGGAGATTCTCAACAAATGCTCTCAAAGTATGCTCAGCTGTTCCAAACGAAGGAGCATGCGATCTGGATAACAAGAAACTCTCCTGCATGCTGGTTGTAGCAATTCATGCTGGCTCTGTGTGGACCATGTGAACAACGGAATGCTTCCAAAGAATTCTATGACAATCGCCAGGTGTATATGTAATTGGCGTGGCTGGAGCTTTGAGTGCATGGTGCAATGAAATTCTTTGTCGAAGAGCTCTTGTATTCTGCTGTCCTAATGAAGTAGATTCTCTCGCAGAAACTCTTTCTATATGCACATAGCGATGCGAGAAACATGAAAAAGTTCAAGCATCAAATCAAGAACATCACATGCAGAGCGCGGTGTCTCGTCGCTCATACTACGCACCAGACCACAATTCAAAATTCAAACATGAAGGCACATGCGGCATGTCTCCATGTCCCCTCACATCTAGGTCGTTTCATGGCATCCTCAGGTCCTGATGTTCGTCACCTCCAAGCCTCCTAACCAAGGGAACCCATCCGCCCGGCAAGACGTGAAGCTGGCCGAAAGAAAATCATGAAGACTGCTGCACTTGTCACACAACATTGTACATGGCACTTGTAGCATGCCCTACATTGGCCACGTGCTTAGCACTGCGTGCACCACACTGATGTTTGCAAGTATCAACTTCAAAACATTTCAGGAGAATTATTGCCCTACGCCATCTTGGCCTCTGCCAGCTTGACCGTCAGGTTCGGTGCATCCACATCGATACATTTTATGAAAAGCGGCTCACCTGCACACGAAGCAACTAAAGTGAAAACAAAGGGACGTGCTGGTTTTCTTGGCTCTGAAAGTCCCAGGGTGAGTCGTTCCCGGCCACAACCAAACGTGTGTGTCAGCCAGTTCGTTCTGAAGCAAGAAATTGATAGCTCCGCGGCCAGCCTGATCGTCCACATCAAAGTGGACTCTCTGCCCTCTGCACCCTAGTCTCCAACACGGATATGATTGTGCAGGAAGACTCAGTGGTCGCTGCGCGTACCCAGCTGCACGTTACGTTGCATTTTAATCGGTATCTCCCGCGCGATATCTTCCACGAGCACAATGCCTGTGGCGGAGCAGAGGCGCCCCATCGCCTCACCCCATGCACTATTTCCCAAGCGCACAGTGCCTGTCACAGAGCAGTGGCGCTGCATTGCCATATCTCTGAGGTACATTCTCCAGGCGGGCGGCTCCAGGAACAAGCAGATGGCGCCCTAGCGGTGGTTGTGCTGCCGCACCGAGTCGGCTGTCCTCCCTCAGCCATCGCAAAAACACTGCGCTGAACACGGCCTCCTGCAGCCTCCCACCCCAGCCACCATTCACTGCAGGTGACGTGTAACCCCCTCTGCCCTTTCCCCTTGCCCCTCACCTCTCCATTTACGGTGGGTGACAAAAGGTGGGGGTCCTGAACTGACGGAGCCTGCATTGTACGGGGGTGAACAGCAGATTTGCAAGGTGGTGGCCGGCGCTTCGCCGGTTTGGAAGCCGGAGATGCGCACGACCGAGGTCTCCGAGAAGGCTGCGTCGGGCCTGCCATCACCTGTGGCTGCTGCTGGAAGTACTGCGCCACCCAGTAGCGGTCGCTCTCCCGGGAGAGCCGAACCGAGGACTTCACCCTGCTCCCAACTCTGTGTCCCCGAGCGCAATCGCAACCTCGCCGCCTTCACCACAGCTGCTCCCAGTTCCCCAGGCTGCCCAGCTGGGGCAGAGATCCCTGGGGTGCCACTTTCTGCATGCTTCAAGCGCCCCGAGGCCCATGACACACCGGAATTTGGTAAAGCAAATGTTTTGATCGCGGCAATTTCATTGGCTCCTGTCGCAACTGTCATCCGGTGAGTATTTCATGTCATTATTTGCATGATGTCAAAAAGCAAATATATTTGGAGCTCGATTTCGAGGGTCCAAATGTTGGCAGACGGTGCACGACATTTTCACCGAAGTCTCGCTCAGGACAAATCCTGGTACATCAGATAGAAACATCGGGAACGGTTCAGAGAGACCACCGGCTACAGTTTCACGTTTACGTATACACTTTCACGTTTTTGTGATTCTGTTCACCTGTCCCCCGTCGACTGACGCACGTTCGTGTCGTAACGCACGTTCGATCAGTCGAATGCTGATTTTTATAAGATCGCGCGGACTGCACGTTATTAAATAAATAAATCGTCTGAAAATGATCGCCAGGTCGTACGGACTCTATTTGCCCCGGCGATGACAATATTTGCTTGTCCCAAAAATCCGGTGTATCACGGGCCTAAGGCCGCCCAGCAAGATCTATTGACGCTCCCTGTGGAGGCATCCGGGAAGAAGGAATCTCTGCCCGGCTCCGTGGGTCCTGGCGCCGTGAGTGCTACATAAAAAAGTGCTGACCAACAAAAACATGATCACCAACGTCAGCCAACAGGCAAACGAGGTCGGAAGTGTACAAGAGTCACAGAGGCACGCGGGGTCTGCGCGGGGCTCTGATCTGAGGCTCCAGGGGGGAGCTTGAGGTCCTGCATCGAAGCTCCTCTGTGGATGTCCAGTCGACTTCTTGATGAGTCACACCGGCGCCTCGGGCAAAAGAGCCTGCCCTGAGGGCCCTGAGGGCCGAGGAGAGCGGGATGAGCTGCGCACGCGTTCGTGATGTCGCGGATGCCCTCGTGGGTGAAGGGCAGCTTCTGGCCGGCCACGTGCGCTTTGAGCTGATAGTGTGCCACAAGGTCCGAGTAACGCCGAATCGGAGATGTCACCTGCATCCCATTTCAGCAGCCAGCATCCTTCATTGGCAGCCCCTCCCGAAGTCGCTGGCGACCCCTCCCGACATCGCTGCCAGCCCGTATCAGCGCCATTAGCTTCGGCCATCCTTCTGAGTGTCAAGCGGATGAACGCTCTTCTGACATTCGTATTTAAGTGACATTCCATCAGTAGGTAGCCTTCTCAGTGTCACCAGCAGCAATCCCCCCTAAGGTGGTAGGTAGCCCTCTCAGTGTCACAGCAGCAATCCCCCATAAGGTGGTAGGTAGCCCTCTCCAGTGTCACCAGCAGCAATCCCCCATAGGTGGTGGAGTGGCCCTCTCAGTGTCACCAGCACCATTCCCCCCTAAGGTGGTAGGTAGCCCTCTCAGTGCCATAAGCAGAACCTTATTGCACCAGCTTGCATGGATGTGACGGAGCCGAAGGCGTGCGGTAGAGGCAATAGGGGTTGGGAAGCCAGACATAAGTCTGGATGGCAAGGTAGAACAGAGGCTGGACATCGGCCTGCAGGGGGTGCAGGAGGTGGGGTACCTGGACGTAGGCCTGCAGGGAGGTGGGACTGGACGTAGGCCTGCAGGGAGGGTGGGGGACCTGGACGTAGGCCTGCGGGGAGGTGGGGACCTGGGCGCATGAGCCTGCAGGCGGAGGGTGGGGGACCTGGACAGCCAGGCCTGCAGGGGGAGGGTGGGGGACCTGGACGTAGGCCTGAAGGCCGAGAGAAGCGTGTGGGCTCGGGGAGGGCTCCGTGATGCTCGGGGTCATGCGTGAGCGGATGGCGACGAGGCGACTCGGCCCTGCATCACCGCAGCTCCCCGTCAACAGGCACCATACGCAACAAATCGCAGCAGCGAAGAAAATAACATTTTACGGTTCACAGGCAGGCTGACTTGACCGGTGGTTGTGTCCGGCGTTCACAGGCAGGCTGACTTGACCGGTGGTTGTGTCCGGCGTTCACAGGCAGGCTGACTTGACCGGTGGTTGTGGCTGGCGTTCACAGGCAGGCTGACTTGACCGGTGGTTGTTGCGCGTGGATCATGGGTGCTCGCTGCCAGCAGTCAGCCCGAAGCCCGGTGTCTGGAGCCCGGAGCCCGGTGTCTGGAGCCCGGAGCCCGGTGTCTGGAGCCCGGAGCCCGGAGCCCGGAGCCCAGTGCCCGGAGTCTGGAGCCCGGGCCTGGGTGTCTGGAGCCTGGAGCCCGGAGTTTGGAGTCCGGAGCCTGGTGTCACAGAGCCGGAGCCCGGGCCCGGAGCCTGGTGTCTGGAGCCCGGAGCCCGGGCCCAGTGCCCGGAGTCTGGAGCCTGGAGCCCGGAGCCTGGTGTCTGGAGCCCGGAGCCCGGAGCCCGGAGCCTGGTGTCTGGAGTCAGCAAGTGTAATCTTTCATTGAGCCAATTGAGAAAACTGCGAACCGAGATACCAGGAGACAGAATGCAATTGGTGGGGATTGTGTGAGAGGGTATTTGATTGGTCGCGGTCATCGCGCCGGCTCCTCGGCTTGATTGCAGGAAGCATGCGGGGTGCTCCCTGCCAGGCCGCCTGCACCCTCGTCTGCAGGCCCTGGCCATGCGCGGGGCCGGGGAGTCCGGGAGGACGCCGCCGCCACCTGGAAAGATGCTCTCCAGGTCCTCAGCGGCTGGCAAAACTGGCTGCCTCTGCCCCCTGGGTCAATCCGCGGTGGGCCTCCCGAGACGTCAGCAAGCTGCCACTACAATACCCATGGCGCAAGGTTTTTTGACACGCAGGATGCCGGTTCAGGGGCGGCAGTGCGTGTGACACACAGAACAACAATGCGCATGCTGCGCAGGATGGTGGTGTGTGTGACATGCAGGCCTGTCAATTGTGCAGGATGTGACGCCCCGTCTTCCCTTGACGCACACCGTCCACTGCCGTGCCCCGGGCGGCGCCACCAGCAGCTGACAGCGCACCTGTAGGGGAGAGCCACTTGCTCCGCAGCGCCAAACGATCCTGCGCGCACCATGTCCCCCACACCCCACACACCTCAGCGTCCAGCTGCATGCCAGGGCGGCACCCTGCCATCTCGGCAATGGGGTGACACCTCAGCGTACAGCTGCATGCCAGGGCTGCACCCTGCCATCTCGACAATGGGGTGACACCTTGCTGATGGAGATATGTGGAGTGGGTCATAATGCCACCTCTTTGTCTCGGGGCGGCGCGGCGCAGAGGGGCGTATACAGGGCACTTGCACCGCCACAGGAGCTGCGCCCGCCTTAACTCTCGGCTAACCAGAGCCCCGGGAGATCCTCGGCGGCGGCGGCCCTCCTGGCTGACTGCGCCAAGCTGCGCTCTGGGCACTCCCCCGGCAGCGCGAGGGCCAATGGCGGAGCACCTCCCAAAGCCCTCCACCAGCGGTCTGACCCGGCATGACCCTGGCGCACCGCGGCACTCAACAGGTGGTGTCAGCTTCCTCAGATGATCGTGCAGTGCTGCATACATCAGCTCACAACTAGGGGTTGAGGGCTTAGGTCGAGGGTGTTGAGACCAGCAGCGCCGGAGGCCATGATCATACACTCCGCCACAAGTTGCCGGGCAGGTGACGCCCAGTCAACCCGCTCAAAGGCGATCTCGGGCTGCTCCAAGTTCACGTCATCCACCTGAGAGCCAACCAATCACCCCCTCGCCCCCCATCCACATGCTCATCGGCAATCTCAATGCATCATTAGCCACATCCCCGTATGGCATCTTGCTCGTTCAGAATGGAATGACAGCACACCACACCAAAGCCACCGCAGGTTGCCTGTCGAAAGTGATCCACTGTTCCCCAAAGCTGGGTGGTCTGACTCTGAGCGCTTTGTAACGTGTTGACTCATCCACTGTTCCCCAAAGCCGGGTGGTCTGACTCTGAGCGCTTTATGTATTGACTCATGCACTGTTCCCAAAGCCGGGTGGTCTGACTCTGAGCGCTTTGTAACGTGTTTGACTCATCCACTGTTCCCCAAAGCCGGGTGGTCTGACTCTGGCGCTTTTGTAACGTGTTGACTCATGCACTGTTCCCCAAAGCCGGGTGGTCTGACTCTGGCGCTTTGTAACTTGGTGACTCATCCACTGTTCCCCAAAGCCGGGTGGTCTGACTCTGAGCGCTTTGTAACTTGTTGACTCATGCACTATTCCCCAAGGCTGGGTGGTCTGACTCCTGGCGCTTTGTAACGTGGGCGGCTCTGTCCACTGTTCCCAAGCCGGGTAGGTCTGACTCCTGGCCCGCTTTTGCTGCGTGTTGACTCAGCCACTGTTCCCCCAAAGTTGGGTGGTCTGACTCTGGCGGCGCTTTGCTTAACGTGTTGACTCATCCACTGTTCCCCAAGCCGGTGGTCTGACTCTGAGCGCTTTGTAACGTGTTGACTCATACACTGTTCCCAAAGCGGGTGGTCTGACTCTGGCGCTTTGTAACTTGTTGACTCATCCACTGTTCCCAAAGCCGGGTGGTCTGACTCTGAGCGCTTTGTAACGTGTTATTTCATCCACCTGTTCCCCAAAGCCGCGGGTGGTCTGACTCTGGCGCTAGCGCGTGTTGGCTCTCCACTGTTCCCAAAGCCGGGTGGTCTGACTCTGAGCGCTTGCTAACGTGTTGACTCATCCCACTGTTCCCCCAAGCGGTGGTCTGACTCTGGCGCTTCATCGCGTGTTGCTGACTCATCCACTGTTCCCCAAAGCGGGTGGTCTGACTCACAAGCGCTTTGTAACGTGTTGACTCATGCACTGTTCCCCAAAGCCGGGTGGTCTGACTCTGAGCGCTTTGTAACGTGTTGACTCATCTCCTGTTGCTGCTTTGGTCTTGACCGCTGCACAGCCGCTGATTCCACGCCACAAGCCGCCATTCTGTCCAATCCAAGCAGAGAATGATTCTACAGACACCTCTCAAATTTTCGGACAGATCTGGGTCAATTGTTTCTCTCTGCTTTGTGTCCGCCTCTGCTCCTGCAGAGCCAGGCGCCCCCACAGAGCCCCCGCAGAGCCAGGCGCCCCCGCAGAGCCCCCGCAGAGCCAGGCGCCCCCCCAGAGCCCCCGCAGAGCCAGGCGCCCCCGCAGAGCCCCCGTAGAGCAAGGATTAGAGCAAGGCGCAGAGCAAGGTGCCTGCCCTACGACTGCGGACTTGGCGCGGGCTCGCAGCAGGCCACCGGGGAGCAAGCTGAGCACCAAATCAGAGCACGGGGAGGCATTGCTTGGACCTTGAGGTTGCACTCGGGCAAGTTGATCTCTATCGCGCCCTGGCTGAGCCGCCACTGACGGTGTCGCTGAGCGAGGGTGTAAAGCCTGCGCGCCCTCCCGGGATCCGCCCCGCGCTCAGCCTGGCACCCAGGCGCACTGGCCCCGCTGCTAGCGGCGCCTGGTCATCCCGGACGCTGCGCACGGCTCGGGTCTCGCTTAGATGCGCGCACGGCTCGGGTCACCGCCAGAACTTGCTAACTGCCCATCAGGGCGGCCCTCATGTGGGAAACACAGGAGGAGTCATGTGGGAAACACAGGGGTGCACATCGCGAGCTCGGCTTCTCGTTGTTGCTCATCATGGCAAGAGGTGCATTCGGTTTCATCTACGACAGAGCGTATATTGACACTTCTGCTTGAGGGCGTTATGATTGGGTCTCCTTGTGGCATCCCGCTGTTATCCAGGTCGATGCCAAAACTCATTGCGTAGCAGTCGCACCCCTGCTATACCCTCCAGCACCCCTCCGCCCTTTGGCAATATATTAGATGAAACCCCAGCAGCCGTGCAACTCACCTCGATGGCTCAACAGTGGATGAGGGGCGAATCCGGGGCCCTCGATGCAGCCAAGAGCAGTATCGGAACTTCCACAACTTCCACAGAATTTCCAGCCACTTCCAGGGTCACAGAGCATGCGGCTGCGCAAAACCTTTCAAGTCCAAGCGCCGACACGCGGCCGCGCTGAAGCTGGTTGGGCAAGCACGCGAGGCGGCCCTGGCCAGAAATACGCCTCTGCGTCTGCAGTGCACCTTTGGCTCTGTGCTACTGGGGGGCCTGCGCCGTCGCCCATAAACAGGGGGCAACAGAAAGCAAACCCGAGATGGAAGGAGCGGGCGTGGGGGAGGGTGAATCGGCGCCAGGCCCCACCTCCAGCAGGCTCATGGGCCCCCCTGCCAGCTGCCAGGGGAACATCGGGATGGTGCCGCTGGCAAGGTAGATGGAGGTGGCGCGCTTCGCGGCGCAGGAGTCGAGCATGTCACCTGCCCCGGCACCCCAACATCATCGCTGCTCACTGCAGGGTACACAGGGCATTTCATTCCAAACAACTTACATCTAGAGCCAGCTGGTTTGTCCTAGTTCCTTAGGTGGTGGTCTGTCAGACTTTGACAGGTAGAGGGGTCCCAGGTGCGCCTAGAGCAGCCCCTAAGCCTCGGGGGTGACCGGCCTCAGGGTCCCGGGTACCCCCTCCCCCCTTCCCTTCTCCCAGGTTGTGGGCGGGTGGGTGAACCAACTGGTGCACTGGTCAGGTTGGACTTTTTTCTCTCATGTCTCCACGAGTGTGCAAGCAACTTGCACACTTGGCCGCTCATCAAAGAGTGAGCTGCGGACCCGTGAGCCCACTTAGAAATGACGGCTCGCCAATCTTGCAAATGCAGGACCTGGATAAATCCTAAAGAATTAAAGTGTCCACCAAGGGTTGGCCAAGTCTGCGCAATCACTTTCTAAACTGCCGACGTGGTCTGCTGTGCGGCCTTCGTGCCTCCCAGCCTAGCCCGGGTGGATCCAACCAGCAGCAGCTCATCACAACCCTTCGAGTGAGTGTCATCACTTTTCATCTAAGGGCTCCACTCAAAGTGCATTTTCCATCTGTGGCAGCTGTCATCAGCGTGCTGGTCCTGGCCCTCATGAGCGGGTTCTCAAGCCTGAGACCCTCAGGCTTGAGTCCTCGATTAAGTCTCTGGGCTCTCTGGCTCATTTTTGGTCCTGAGCACCAAAGCAGAGGGAGGCAAGCTAGGGATCTCCTGCTCCCACAACAACAGTAATGCACCCTCGCAGTCTTAACTGCAAGACAAAGTCTGCTCGCTGCGTTGCAAGATCCTTGATTGGTTGCACTTGGTGGTTCCAGGCCCTGAACACTGCCACCAAGGGCACTCCTGCTTGACTTCGACGAGGGGTCCTTGTAAGACCTCCAATCGGCCGTCGGATTAAGTCCGGGCGTCGAATAAAGAAATGAAATGGATTCTGATAAACGTTGGAAATCGTATTGCCTCGGCTCTCCTGGCGGGGACCCGCGCATCGACCAAAAATTCAAAAATACTCCATCTCAGCCGCCACAAAGGCCGTGCGCGGGCGCGGCAGCAGTGGGGAGGCGCAAGGGCACGGCGAAGCGCAGCAGCTGCGGAGGCGGCACCGGATAAAGTTGTTGGCACGGCTCCCATCCACAGCAGAACTGGTTAAATTGGAGCCTGCGGAATTTTAGAGGTTTCTGTGCCGGTAGATCGATCAGAGTTTCCTGAGCTGTTAGATCAAATCAGCAGCTGAGTTAGATCTAAAGGCTTTACACACGACAGTATTTAGGAGTTCCGCCCGTGGGAATCCGCAGCTCTGTTCTTTTGCCTTCGCAAAAGAACTTCACAAGAAATTTTCCTCGCGGAGAAATTCTTAGTACGGCACACTGCAAATTTTTACCCCACATTTTAACGTTACTGTGGAAGTCTAAACCCTTGACAACTTACGACAATGAGTCAAGACGGTGAGCAAGGCGCGTCGGAGAACAATGCTGGCGCGGCTGAACAACCGGCAGCAAAGACCGGAATGGAAGCTCTGTTGGAGCAACAGAGCACAATGATGCAGCTCATGATGAAGCAGATGGAGACTCTCGCAGCGAGGGTTGAAGTAGCGGAGGCGACGGCAGCGAAAGCCGTTTCGCAGGCTGGTGGTTCCGCTCAGAGCGGAGACGCGGAGTTGGAGGCATTGAAAAAACTCCCGTATGTCCCACACGTTGAAGGGAATCCGTTCCCTGCGAGACCTGCGACACTGGAGACCGATATGCCGCAGATGTACGACCTGTACAACGACAAGACCTACGACGCCCTCTCCAAACGCACCAACTCATCCATGCGATATGAGCAGTTGGTGCTTGCCCCTGCGCTTTCGTACTTGCACGATGCGATCGCGTTTTCCGAGGTGACCCTGGACTGGTGTCAAGATGAAAAGGATCCTCCAACGGTGGAGGAATTGAGTGAGCGTGTTTTCACAGCTCACAACACGTTTAAGGGCGTTTTTTCGCTCCTAAGCAACCGATATACCATGTTGCAGCTCAGAGCGAGCATGGAGTCCGACGCAACATCGCATGGCGGAGCTGAGGCGTTGCGGGCGAAGTTGGCCTTCATCGAGGAGAAGGTGTACGCAGGCAGCGACGGGCTGGTGAGCGACTCAGTGCTCACGAAGTGGTTGAAGGAATTCGACACCACGAAGGCGAAGGCCGTGATGAACACGCACGCCAAGGCAAGCGCCAAAGTTTCGACTTTTCGTGACCGTCAAGGAGGCAAAGGCAAAGGCGCAGCGGGCGGTGGCGCTGGAAAAGGTGAAGGTGGCCGCGGCAAGGGAGGTAAAGGCTCAGGGCTTGGGCGAGGCGCCCAAGCCCAGACCTGACTTTCCAATCACGGAAATGTTGGACGCCTTCTGCCCCTCGGGGCGTCCAACGGAAAGAGCCCACCCTGCAGGAAAGGGTGCGGAGCAGAAGGGGGGCATGGCGCGCAGCTGGCGCGAATTCCGAGGTCATGCAGTGGATCAGCAAAGGAGCAAGGATGCGCTGGGTCGACAAGGCGCCTTTGCCTTTCGATCATGGAGTGTCGTTGGGCGACGCCACCCCTCCGCAGCTGGAGTGGATGGCCGCAGAGACCGAGCGGTGTCTCAAGACGGGCGCATGGGTACGAGTGAGGAGGCGACGACATATATCCCGAGTGTTCCTGGTGCCGAAGCCGGGGACGCACAAGTGGCGTCTAGTAATGGACTTCCGCTGGTTGAACGCGCATTGCGTCAAGTCGCGCTGCAAGATGGAGACGCTGAAGAAGCTGCGACGGCTCGCCAAGCCGAACGATTGGTACATCAGCTTCGACCTCCAGGACGGATACCACGTCATGGGGATCGATCCCGCCTTCCAGGAGTACATGCAGTTCGACGTGCGGGGGCAGTTATTCCAGTGCGGCGCCCTTCCCTTCGGCTGGAACGACTCGCCTCGAATATTCGTCAAGGTCATGAAGGTGCTCGTGGAGTGCCTGCGTTCTCCGAGATCCGCGGAGGATCGGCGGGAAGTGCGGAAGCTGCAAAGCGGAAGCAAGGTGCGACGACGTTGGGCAGTTCGCAGACGAGCTGGAGGATGCGGCCGCGAGGAGCATCAGCAGGGGGCGCGGGTGCTCCCTTACATGGACGACTTCCTGCTGCTGCTAAGCAGCAGGATCGAGGCGCTCAGGGCGCGTGAGTTGACACCCCGGGTCTTGGTGAGACTCGGATTGTCGCGCAACGAGAAGAAGGGGCAATGGGAGCCGACGCAGCTGGTGGAGCACCTCGGGCTCGAGGTGGACCTCAAGGCGGGACAGTTCCGCGTGACACCGGCGAGGCTGCAGAAGATTCACCTGCAGTCCAAGGCGCTTCTCAGCGAGGCGTCGCGACAGCGGAGGTGGCTCCCAGCTCGGAAGCTGGCAGCGTTCACGGGGCTCTGCCAGTCTGTGTATCTGGCAGTCCCTCCGGCGAGATTGTATCTCAAGGAGCTCCACTTCGTGCTCTCCACGAGGCGGGGATGGGGCGCGAAGGTGAAGCTCACAAGGCAGGCGTGGAGCGACATCGAGTGGTGGCTCAGGCTGCCGGCTCAGAGCCGGTGGAACGGTCGCAAGATCTGGCGCAACCCCACGAGAGCGAAGGTGCACACCGATGCGTCTCTCTTCGCATGGGGCGGGGTGCTGAACCTCAAGCACGCGGCAAGAGGATTCTGGTCCGACGAGCTACGGCATCTACACATCACGCACCTAGAGTTGGAGGCTGTGTACAAAACGGTGCAATCCTTCCTGAGAGAGCTCACCGGCAAGGTGGTGCGCCTCTACTGCGACAACCAGACGGTGGTGGCCATGCTCTCGCACCTCACGTCCCGCAACCCGGAGTTGATGCGGCGGATGCGGCGCCTGTGGATCCTGCTGGACTTAAACGACATCGAGCTCCAGGCGAGGTACATAAGAAGCGAGGCAAACGAGTGGGCCGACCGCTTGTCTCGGGACCGGGACTTGGACGACTGGCGGTTGAACCGCAGGCGGTTTCAGTGGGCAGAGCGGGAATGGCACCAACACACCGTGGACCGCTTCGCCTCAGAGCTCTCCGCCCAGCTGCCGCGCCACTACGCAAAGTGGCATGACCCGGGGTGCGAGGGCGTGGACTCTTTGGCCTTTTCCTGGCTAGGAGAGGTCAATTGGGTCAACCCACATGTGGTCCCTCCTCGACGAGGTGGCGCACAAGTTGCGGGAGGAGAGGTGCGCTGCTACGGTGGTGGCGCCCTACTGTCCGGGGCAGATGTGGTTCTAGCAGCTGGAGGCCATGGCCGACGAGGTGGTGATCCTTCCCCGGAGCAGGGACCTCTTTACTCCCAGCCGGCTAGGAGGGTCCGAGCTGCTCGGGGCCTCAAGCTAGGACGGCATCATGTTCCGCATCTCCGCCTCCCGATGAGCCATTACCTGCAGGATGGGAGGCGGGCGGCCGGGCGGGCTCCGCAGACGGGGCTGGCAAGTGGCTTCAAGGTGAAGGTGTACTGGCCCGAGGATGATGCCTGGTACACCGGCACCGTGGGTGACACGGGGTCGGACGGCCTAACCCACATTGCCTACGAGGATGGTGACAAGGAGGACCTGGACATGAGCAAGGAAAGGTATGAGGTGCTCCCAGCAGCGGTGCAGGAGGTGGCTGGCTGGGATGAGGCGCTTCAGGAGCGCCGGAGAGGGGAGCCGGGGGACAACTCCCTCATTGAGCTGGCAGTGCAGATGCAGGGGGCAGCATTGGGCGACAAGACGGTGGGCAACTACTTGGGCCTTCATGGCATTCTGTGAGGCGGAGGCCAGGCAGTGGCTTCTGGGGAACTGGGGCCACGGTGAGGCTGTACATTGCCCACATGCTGGACAAGGGCATGGTGCAGGCGTCGAACATGCAACCCTACCTGTCCGCCATCAATAACTACCAGGAGGACATGGGGTTCCCCGGGCCTGCCAAGGGCCGGGCGGTCTCCAGAGCGGTGAAGGGCATGTCCCGCCTCCAGGTGCAGGCGGCTGAAGCCGCGGGTGAGGAGCAGACGGTGTGGACCTGGCTGCCTGCCGGACATGTCTCGGCGGTGCATGAGCACGGGCTGGGGCTGGAGCCGGTGGGCCGGGCAGCTACGGAGCCGCTCAGGGCGTGCACCTACGTGGTGTTTGCCTTTGTCACCTTCGGCCGGCCAGAGACGGGCGTCTCCATGCGCAGGGAGCACATCAGCATCACAGGTGATGACATCTCCGTGGTTCTCCACAAGGAGAAGGGCAGGGGGCACGTGCGCCTCAGAAGGAGGCTCACCATCCCCGCAGCGGGGGTGGCGGGGCTTGTGCAGCTCCTGCAGCACTGGCAGCAGGTGCGGGATGCCTGTTGGGGGCAGCGCCCGGTGACGGGCTCGGAAGTGCAGGGCAGCTACTGGAGGCTGCCGTGGGAGCAAGGGAAGCTCCAGTCGGCGCAAGCTAATGGCTGGGTGCAGTTGGCATTGGGGAGGCTGGGGTGTGTCCCTCCGGAAGGGGGACACTTCTCTGGCCACAGCACCCGCAAGGGGGCTTGTACCTGTGCCAGGGCTGTGGGCGCGGCGCTTGAGAAGTGCTGCTTCCTGGGCGGCTGGTCTCAGCTGTCCTCTGCCATCCACTCCTACATTGACCCGGCAGCTGTTCCCGACGAGCACATGGAGAAGTACTTCGGGTGGACCACTCCGAGATGGCGGCAGCAGTAGCAGCGGCAGCCTGGCACAGAGCAGTGTGCCTAATGATCTCTGTTACATGGCAATGAGATGTGAAGAGCAAAAGAAATGGTTAAATTGGAGCCTGCGAAATTTTAGAGGTTTCTGTGCCGGTAGATCGATCAGAGTTTCCTGAGCCGTTAGATCAAATCAGCAGCTGAGTTAGATCTAAAGGCTTTACACACGACAGTATTTAGGAGTTCCGCCCGCGGGAATCCGCAGCTCTGTTCTTTTGCCTTTTCTACCCACCCAACCCAGAAGACTCTAAACATTTTGCCTTGGAAGCTGTGCATCAGCCTAAAACGCATGTGAAGCTGTGAATCAGCCTAGAGAAGACATTCCAAAAAGAGATTTTCTCTCACACACTTAAAAGCATGTAAGAAGAAAGCTATTTTTAATGAAATGCTATGCAGTGTGCCTGTTGGCAATGAGATGTGAAGAGCAAAAGAAACTGAGTTGATAAGAAACCAGGACGGCAGGACGAACATAACTGGCGGGTCAGGCCTCACCAGGCTGCACGAGTCAGTAGGGGGTCCACGCTGGCGGGTCAGGCCTCACCAGGCTGCACGAGGCGGGAGGGTTCCGCACTGGCGGGTCAGGCCTCACCAGGCTGCACGAGGCGGGGAAGGTCCACGCTGGCAGGAGGGGTCTGCGCTGGCGGGTCAGGTCTCATCAGGCTGCACGAGGCGGGGAAGGTCCGCGCTGGCGGGTCATGCCTCACCAGGCTGCACGAGGGGGGAAGGTTCGCGCTGGCGGGTCATGCCTCACCAGGCTGCACGAGGCGGGAGGGGTCCGCGCTGGCGGGTCAGGCCTCACCAGGCTGCACGAGGCGGGAGGGGTCCGCTATATGAACCCAAATGCGGTGCCGGCCATCGCTTAGCGCTTCCACACTGATGCCATCGTCGATCTCAACGGTCAAGGCATCATCAATGGTGAACACCTGTCAGCGCGCAGCCCGTGTGATGAGAGGAGTGCTGATG
This sequence comes from Cymbomonas tetramitiformis, assembly GCA_001247695.2. Lineage (NCBI taxonomy): Eukaryota > Viridiplantae > Chlorophyta > Pyramimonadophyceae > Pyramimonadales > Pyramimonadaceae > Cymbomonas > Cymbomonas tetramitiformis. The sequence goes on along the minus strand of LGRX02013160.1, from coordinate 4,992 downwards.
CGCGCTGCGTCTCTTTGAAAGCTGTTCAGCAAATACGCTGCGGCACCATCCCCGCGAAGATTCACGCCAAGCGCCTCCGAACATTCACAGGGATCGATTCAGCCTCATTGCATTGTCCGAGTCCTCGCCCTGCCGCATGGTGGTCACAACACACTTTGCTCGTGGATCTGGACATCAAGGTACCGTGGTGGTGGTACACCATAGCAGCGTGCTTATGCTATGATTGAGCACATGCTCGACTCCATGCGCGCCATGCTCCTCTGGCGATCACCGTTCAACATAGAGGAGCATTCACACAATTAGTTTCTCCTGATTCTGATCTTAAGGTCTACCGTCATCCATTGCCGAATGGTGATCCTCTCGCGCCCGCGTGCATATGCACCCCTGGTCAGGTGCGTGGCAGCCTGGTCCACCTTGAGGTGAGTCAAGTCAACCCGGTTCTCCAGATTCTTGTCAGCGGAGAGGGCACCGTCGATTGCCGCAGCCTCGGCGAGTTCTTCCGCAGCCTTTTCGACTTCCTCGGAGAAATGCGGTGTCACACCTGCCCGGCGAAGCAGCCCGTCGTGAAAATGATGGGGGCCCCACTGCCCACACCTGCATCCTCCCCCACAGTTGCCCCCATACACCTTATCGAGCAACATGCGGTCCCATCCTAAGATACTCTTCCAACTCACCTACACCCTCTGCTGCGCCTGACAGATTCCATGCTCACCACAGACCTATCACCCTTTGCAATTAGCCCCTCCCCAAAACCTTCTTCCAGCAAAATCAGGAGGGCACTTGGCCGACACCGTGCACGGTCCGCATTGACATTTGAGGCAGAGCGGCGATGTGTTCACCGGGGAGGGAATGGGGCAGGCTACCTCACAAGGATTTGCTCCGCTGATTGGCAGTTCACAGGCATACTGAGATTCTTCATCAGCAGCGCGGCAAGCGGCTGTGTCGCGTTCCCACCCCCAACTCTTCTCATCGTGTGCGCGGCCTCACCTTGGACCGATTTCGTCGGCGCCACGTAGCCACAGAAGATCGGCGGCACTATGTACCCTCACCGGGGATCAAAGGACCATCTCATATGTGGCATATCACCACAGTGCAACCATTAGTTCAAGTAGATGACGCGCAGAGGCTGTGACGCACCATGGCAGATACTCATGAAGGTATCGAGCAGATAGACCTAGCACTAGATGAGTTCCGTGACACGAATGGGAAATGTCTGCACGCGGCTTGTGTCACCGAGCAGATCGAACTAATTCGTACGGATTCACAAAATGTGAATACGTGAACCTGTCCGGTTCTCCGGCAGAATCGCGCGAATATAAATTCAACAGGCGGTAAAAGATCGTGCAGAATATATATTTTGAGCGAAGCGGATATATAATTATGTATGCAATGATTCGATCGGTGCAGAAATTGCACATCATTTTATTATTTATCTATTCAGTATTCATGAATTATATTTTCTTTTATCCGTTGCAGAATCATTCATTATGAACCGAAGGGGAGGGGGCGCTTCTGAATTGGGGAAGGCCGGAAGGGTAAGAGGTGTGAGGGGAGGTTTAATGGGCGGGGGGCCCTCCTCTTCCTCACAACCCCACCATTTCCCCTCTCCTGCCGCTTGCCTCCTGCCTACCATCCCACCCTTCCCTTCACCTCCCCCTCCCGCCCACTCCCTTTCTTCCCCACATCACCCTTAGCAAGTAAGACGATCCAAAGTCCACCACCCCGACCCGATTTGCTTCCTTTAGGCCTCAAAGTAAGTGATTTGGGTGACTCCGGTGGCATTACGCGGCCATAGCATAAAGTTCAGGGCCTGAAGAAAAATATGTGGTTGTGCGGGTTTGAAATTGTAGCTTGGGAAGGAACCTTCCGAACCATTTCAAGCCACCGTCAAGGACGTATTCACCCGTGGTGGGTATTCAATTAATAAGTATCAAATGGAATCCGCAGCCCATCTGCATACCCAAGCTGGCGCTACGGCGCAAGGTTGGCATTCGGACACGGATAACCTTATCGACGTGTCTGTGTTGATGCCTCACTCCTCCGACTACTCCATCGACTTTGTGCCCAACTCCCACGTGGAGCACAGCGAGTATGTCGCAGATGGGTACAGGACGGGAAAGGTGCCACCGCTTGCGGCCCGAGTGGTGGTGCCGAAGGACCACCTTCTTCTATGGTCCTCCCGCCTCATCCACCGGGCGGCGGAGCATCCCGGCACGTCGGTGGAGGACCGGCTAAGCACCTTCATGTATGTGCGTGCTAAGGGATCGAACAACATGATGAAGGCCAACATCAACTATCCAGCCGCCGGTCTCCCGGCTCCACTTTCGTGGAAGGGGGTTACGCCGGATCTAGCAAATGCGAGTCCCCTTGGCCTAAACTTCAAATCCTAGGATTGCCCACGCTTCTCAGGGCCTGGACTAATTCTATATTCACATTCAGCAGATACAATATATCAAATTACAAAATAATAAAGTGATCTGCACCAATCGAATCATGAAATATGTAATTATATATCCGGTTCGCTCAAAATATATATTCTGCACGATCTTTTACCGCTTGTTCAAGTCATATCCACGCGATTCTGCCGGAGAACCGGACAAGTTCACATTTTCTAAATCAGCACAAATTAGTACGATCCGTTTGGTGACACGAGCCGCGTGCAGACATTTCCCATTTGAGTCACGGAACTCATCTAGTGCTAGGTCTATCTGCTCGATAACTTCACGAGTATCCATGGCAGTGTGTTCGATCGCATCGATTTTGTGAGTCGACTTTGTAGTTTGGATTTCTGAGTTGACTTTGCAGTTTGGATTTCTGAGTCGACTTTGCAATTTTAATTTCTGAGTTGACTTTGCAGTTTGGCAGTTTGGGACATTCCATGATCATGTTTTGCTTTCAAAATCAAAAGTGAAAATCTCTTGCTTGCTTGTCACTTTTGAGGCTCTCGGGTACAGCAACATGTGGCGACGAGGAGGGGCCCTCGCCCAGAGCGCCAACACCTCACCGGCAAAGGCAAGTCGAAGGGCCGCAAGAAACGCCAACGGAGGGAGCGCATGTTGCACATCCACAGCGGAGCACCCGGGTGTTAGAGAGCTCGAGTCGCACCTCTACAGTGGAGTATCCAGGCTTGTTGACGCAGCGCTCTAACTGGTGGAAGAAAGGCTTCAGCCGCCCATCTAGCATCGTGCTCCACTCGGCCACCGATGGCTTATCCTCCCTGTCCCAAGAATTAAAGCCTGTGAGAGACACCGGGCATTCACCGCAGCTGGCGAAGGGCCGACCTCTCATGACCACGTGGCAGGCAATCATGCGAGCGCTACACGGCAGGCAGTCATTTGAGTCCCACGCGGCAGGCGGTCCAACCCCCCCTCTCCCCCCTGCGCGAAGGTGGTACAACGGGCACTCCCGCCCCCCCGCGCGCGAAGGTGGTACTGCGGTGGGGCACTCCGGTCCTGAAAGGCGGTCGAGGTCGATCGATACCCCGAAGATCTGCTGAACGGCAGGTCCAGGGGGTGAGATCCAAGCCCCCGCACGACCCGAAAAGCATGTCTATGGGGAGGGGTCTGACGCTCTGACTGCCCTCCCCACGACTGGCAAAAGCATATCTAGAGGTGAGGGGGGGAGGGGGTCTGACACCCGCACGTCAGAAAAGGAGGCCTTGGGGGTCACCGCCCACCCCCCACGCGACCTCGAAAAGCAAGTCTGGGGTCCAATGTGAATTGCTCCACCCCCCGGAGCAAAGCGTGGGTAGCCCAGTGCCTCAGCGGCTCTCTACGGGTCTAATACTAGGGGTCTCAGCTCTCTCGGGGACTCTCTAGGGATCTCTAGGGGCCGCCCGCGATTTTCAGTGCTTGATCGCGATGTGATCGCGATGTGATCACAAAAATGATCGTACAAATTGCCCCGATGATCGTATAATGCCCCGAATACGATCTGATCGCGATCAGGGCGATCGGCTAGCAAAACTTTGCGATCGCCGAACACTAATATAATTTACCTTCGGAGCAGGTACCCATCTGAGTACTACGTGGCAGGTAGTCATCTGAGAGCCATGTGGCAGGTAGTCATCTCAGTGCTACGTGACAGGCACCCATCTGAGTACTACGTGTCAGGTAGTCATCTGAGAGCCATATGGCAGGCACTCATCTCAGTGCTACGTGACAGGCGCCATCTGAGTACTACGTGGCAGGTAGTCATCTGAGAGCCACGTGGCAGGTAGTCATCTCAGTGCTACGTGACAGGCGCCCATCTGAGTACTACGTGGCAGGTAGTCATCGGAGAGCCATGTGGCATGCAGTCATCTCAGTGCGGTGTAAGGGCTTCAACAATCCAGCCCTTAGTCAGGCCGCAGGATCATCCAATCACTGTTAGTTCAGATGACATCCATCCTCGACACGACACGACACGTGGACACTTTTTGGCTTTCAAAGTCAAAAATGAAAATTCCCTCGCTCGCTCGTCAGTTTTAAGGCTCTCAGGTGCCAAACGAAACCCATCTCCAGCCTTCAAATACCCCACCCTCTGGCGCAGCTAACAAGGTGTGTGGGCACCTGAAAGACTAGCACACCAAAACTGCCAATGTGACAACAGCAGAAACGGAACTTTAGCGATTCATATTTTGATCTTCCAAAATATGTTGCTTGCTTGCAGTACTGTTTGATGTTGTCCTCTCAACATGCATCTCCGTAAATCGCCCGCGAGGGTCTCATGTGGTGAATGCCACCAACCTGCCATGCGTTTGGGCCCTTCTCATCCCCGAGGATGCATAGCCCCCAGGCATGCGGTGGTCAGCACCACAACACAAAAGGGGCAGTGCTTTGCGGGGCTTTTTACACGGTGTCCCACCTCGGGAGGTCGAAGGACTCCTCCACAGCCTCGCACGCCTCGTGCAGCTCCTGCAGCACACGCACGGCATGCTGAATTTCCGGCAACAGCGCCCTTGCAGAGGTGTGCGGCGCCCCCGCAGAGGTGTGCAGCAGCAGCGCCCCGCAG